>DWNE01003048.1:0-17461 GCA_018249875.1 Cecropterus toxeus | reverse complement strand
TTTTTTTTTTAAACCTCCTTTTTTTTTTTGTCTTTTGCTTTCCCCCCGCCACACCTATTTTTAACCGACTTCAAAAAATGAGGAGGTTCTCAATTCGTCTGTTTTTTTTTTTGGGTTCGCTCATTAACTTGTAGGACATTCGTCGTAATCTAACAAAATAGGTTAAGCAGCGACTTCGGAATTATGCACTATGTTTAAATTATTTTATTGGTTTTTGGTGATATTGAAGTCAGTTTCTATTTTTTGTTAAAAAATAATTAATTTTATAATATCAATGTTAGGCGCTTTCATATTCTGGTTAGAAAAGTCTGGTAAGGGTAGCATTTATCTAAAGTTTTCCAACGTAATCCGTAGGGGTAACTGCATCTGTTGTCAACCTCAGGTCTAATCTTCTATGGGGTTGATCAAATGTATCCATAGTCATCAGTAGCCACTTGCCTTCGAGCGGACCGTATTCTATAATATTATTATGTGCTTAGCATTCGTCCCCAGAGAAGGCCTGGAGAATTCTATCACATTACTTCAATGCATATTTGTTAGGAAGTACCTACTTGTTAGTAGTCAAAAAGTATGAGATATTTTAAACTACCCAGAGAGCTTCATATTAACCTTTGTAATTATATGATAACAAGGGCCGACGGATTTTGAAGTACTGACACGCGCGTAAAATTTAGCCACTAGCAGACACCTATATAATCTCGGACCGCAAGTAACGTTGCTTAACTAACAGTCGAAGATGCTACTCCCGGGGATTAGGATGTTCGCCTCAACAACAAGTCAGCCGGCAACCACACCATTCCACCAAAACGCCAATACGGCTTCACGCTAGAAATAGGTGCGGCGGTGGAAACTACCCGGTCGAATTAGAGCCAATCCACACGGCGCGTTGCGTTGTCGCAACGCAAAGGTTTTGACGCATAGCCGGTCACACGAAGGTGCGCCAACGCAGCGATATTACGACGGTATAACGATGCGACGCAATGAGAAGTCCCCCGCCCGCTTCGTCTCGGGCGCTGCAGTTCAGTAGCGTATGCGCTGCGTCGACGCAGCGCATTGTGTGTACACTATGATTATTAGTATATAAAACGACGCAGCGACAGCGCTACGTCGACGCAACGCTGACGCAACGCGCCGTGTGGACCGGCTCTTACACTGGTTCTACCACCTGGTACTTATACGGTTATGGTACGTATACCAATTGAATTTGACGACTAGCGTGGCAGTGCAGCCTCTATACCGGTCTGATACGCAGTGGCTCCCGGGTTCGATCCTCGGTCTGACAGAAATGTGAATGATGAGTTTAGATATCTGCTCTGGGTCTAGGTATTTGTATATTCGTCTTTGTGTGACCATATAATACACGACGCAGAAGAAAATTTTACTGTGGGTCTATGAGTGTAGAAAGCATTTAGAAGAGAAAAAGAAATAAAAGTATATAAAAAACTTTTACTTAATGACAGATAGACTTACCTACATAAGATAAAGCTACAAGGGTGCTGTATTTAACTAGGGAAGCCTAAAAATCAATTAGTGTACTTGGACTGATGCCAATCGTCCGGGAATTGAACACAAACATTTGACATTTATAAGGGCATACAGACTTTAATCTCGTAAAAGGAATTCTCGTATGGAAATTGTTAATTTATGATCGTTTTGGTCACGTAATGAATACAGAAACGATAATGAAGTTTCTGCTTCCGGGTTTCAAAACGTGACTCGTAAATAGAGGTTGTGAAAATTTTATGGATTTTGTAATTAACTATCCATACTATTTTTGTTTGGAATTCGTTGATCAATTAATGTGAAATTATAGTATGAAATAAAAATAGCAGTATGATATCACAGATATGTACATTCTTGTGATGATATCAAAGTGCACCGAAATAATTGGATATTAAATTACAATTCTAATTAAATCAATAATTGATTAATTAATTACAATTATTGTGGTAATAAACATTTTATTATACTCATAGCCCTTGAATATTATTTAAATACTCACATAAATATAATACTCAGACTAAGAAATGTAACTATAAAAATATATGTCAGGCCGGTAATCGAATCCGGAACCGGATTGTTTTTAATCATAACTTCACACAAAATGAGTTTTCACCCGAACCTCAATACCGGTTAAACAAAAGTTAAAATATGTATATTACTAGAACCATACAGTAAGACCGGGGATAGACCATCGCTGAACCTATTTTTTGCGTGACGCAGTTCGTGTAAGAAAGGGTGTGGAAGCCAGCTGACTTACATGTGTGCGGAATATTTTAGTGTTTCAGAGTCTCAATGTACCTATGATCGGCTTTAAGAAGAACTTTTCTTTATATAATTAGTTACAAGTAGCCTTGAACTTACACCACTTACCATAAGATAGACATGCTCATTTGCTGTAATTTTATAAAAATAAAAGTCAGATTTGGACCTAACTTTGATATTAGTAACATAACGATTTTAAAATATAACGCTAATCATCCTACATAACAATCGTATTCTAAAAAATAAATAATACCTACTTCAGCTTAATTAGGTACTGTATCGTACCAATTAAGTGGAGTTTCTGTTGTGTGAACAAATCGAAATCAATAGATTTCCGATACATTGAGTACATTACAAAAGCAGCGTTGCGTATAGCAGAGCAACTAATGAAAAAACTTCGAGAGAATGTTATATGTACAGGGTCAGAACACTTCGGTTTGAAGAGGAAAATGCCGCAATTTCTTATTCATTGTTTTCTAAGACGTTTGTAATATTTCAATCGAATTTTCTCCAAAAAATAATTTATTTTAGACATAGACAAAAAAGAATTTTAGACATTTTTTTAGGACTTAAGTTAAAACTTGTGAACTGCTAAGGATATCCCCGACTAATGATGAGAGTATCTTAGTTTTTACCCGCCTATAAAAAGGAAAAAGGTTCTTAAATTGACTGAATATACATAAATTCGTCGTTGTAATCTAACAAAATAATTATGTTAAGCGCCGAATTCGGCACTATGTACTGAGTATGTAAGAAACCAAAATATATTTAAATTATTTTATTTACCTTTTATTTACATAGAAGTCGCTTTCTATTTTTTGATTAAAAAAAATAAGTTTTATAAAAAAGACTCCTTCAAAATTAAAATACAGTTGTCACGTCTTTTTAGTTTCAGGACTCTCGTCCGACTCTTCTAAGCTCCTCCGAGATGTTTTTAAATATCTCACAAAAAAATTGTTGGTAAAGTACATAGTTTGAGTAGTCTTCTATTTACTTTCAGTTCCAGTAAACGTAATGTAAAACAATCCTTAAATGTCTTATAAGTATTTTTAACCGACTTTCAAAAGGAGGTGGTTCTATGTTCGACTGTATGTATTTTTATATAGTCTTAAATTTATCAGCGATTTCTTGTTATAATGTTGCGAAGAGTATAGTCCGGTAGACTTGACTGTTGCACATTTACAACCATTAAAATTCGTAAATCCTATTAATATTACATTGTATTCGTATTTACCCGGTGATTTTTTTACACTGTAATGTACAATATTGATCTGAACTCTAATCAACAATACGGAAATTATTTTAACCGTTTCTGTGTCAATGGTATTTTGTTGCTGGTCTTAAAATCGCAAGCTTTTGAATTTATTCGAAATTCATCCGAAAAATCTGCATTTTCACAGATACGCAGTGAATACAAGCCAAGGTGATCCGGTCAAAGCATAAAGTGAAAAATCAACATCAATAAATCCCTTTCAATCCAATAGCTATGGAACAAAATATCTATTCGTAGTGTATAAAAATGTGCAAAGCCAAAACAATTCCCAGCCAAAATACAAAATAAATCTCAGTTACTCTTGTGCATTTTCTATTACTTTCGACGAGTTCTCAATAAGTGAACTAGCGTACTAAATTTTAGACGATATTTTATCGTATGACAACATAAATACGACATATGTTTAATGGAAAATCGACTAGATCAGCATAGTTAAATGGAAAATTACATTAGTTGTACACATTACCTTTCATTTTTCGTATTATGACTTTTATGTCATTATTTGATTTTTAGCAACATATTATTTTTTAATATTATAGTATTTTTAGTGAATTATGTAGTCACGTGCTCTGTACCTAATGTCACGTGGTAATTGCGCAATGCACAAGTCTATATAGGTAGTAGTTCTACTTGAGGTCGGGTAAACCCTCTGTGCCATCGTGGCGCCCCTGAGGATTAAGTTGGCACTTCACAAGTGAGTATCTGCACGCTACATAATGTATACACCGCCGTATATTACAAGGTACGATATATGATACTGTTGTAGTTTTGATGACATGAAACGAACGTGAAGACCACTTAATGGCAAATAAAATCAGTGTACGAGATGGTAGAACCAATGTAGTTCGACCGGGGACGTACCACCACACCTAATTCTAGCGTAAAACAGTCCTTGCGTTTCGATGTAAGGGTGTGCTTGCCGGCTCACTTGTATATAAGGCGATCATCTTAGTCCTCGGGAGTAGCAACGCATCAGTGACCGACTAAAGATAGAACTCTATCTATATAAAGTTGCATGCAGATGTCCATGTGTCAGTAACCACTTACCATCAGGTGATACTGTAAGCTCGTTTGCTACTTATTATAAAAAAGTCCTTAACAGATGCGTTGTCACAGAACACAGCAGCGCTTAACACTGCTGGTATTAGGCAGAAATAGGTGAGGTGGTGGTGCTCCTGTAGTCAAATCATTGAGGGTTCCACCACCTTCAAAATTTAAATTCAAATTATTCTTTTTAGACAGACATAGACATAAACGTGGTTCTACCGTAGCCGTAAACTGCCACCTTTTTGAATATTTATTATTTATTAAAAATATTTTAGTAAATCCGATATAATTTTACCGATTGTTACCAAATGTTAAACGTTTTTACTTAACTTTTACTTAACCTTAACTTTACTTGGGGCTTATCCCATAGCCTTAATACGAGATATTCAATCTTAGTTCTCAGGGAAACTGAACTTATCTGTATAGTCAAAACCGTGTTTTTACATATGATTATATATGTTCTATGCTAGTAGCCACTTACAATCAGTTGGACAAAAGCCTCGTTTGTTACTTCAATTTCACAATAAATTAGACCCCGCATCCTAGCATGTCTGTAAGATAAATGTGTAAGCCTTGTATCTAGATAAATGCCGGATAGTGGGAAAAAGGAAAAATTATGAGCATTTGTAAAGAGAACTGAACACTTGTCATAATTAATCATCATTACTCACTATTATTATCTGCTTCTGCTAAATTAATTAACCAATGTTGGTCCTATTATATTTTATTGTGCGAATTTATCTTGCATGCTATTTATTATTTAATCATAAAATATTTTACATTCAAGTGAAAAATAACATATTATTCTTAGTTCGAAGTAAGATTTATTGGGTTCGCTTACAACTCCAAAGCTATAGCGATAAAAATATAATAAACTAATAAAATTTACAATTAAATGGATATAAAAAGGAAAAGAGACTATTTGTCAAATTAAATATAAAGAGCTGTATCCAAGTCCCTCGGTGACCAATATTCATATAGCTATTATATTGCAAGTTAGAATTTTTCCGAAACAAGAAATAAAATGTATATATTGCGGTTAAGAATTTCATTAGATGCTCTTAATGTTACTTACCAGAAAATATAAATGTCTGCGTCGCAGGCAAGGTCACGTAGATAAGTTAGAAACACTTATTTATAAGCATAAATAATTATTTAGCATCCATCTATTCTTCATTTAACTCTACCAAGAAGTATACTTCTTACATAATTTCAAAAAACAGTGAATATAATTTATTTTAAATAATATAAAGAATATTTTTATAAACCTTACGTGTACACAACAGCATTAATCATGGAAACAAAACATACATATTTGGACAAGAAACGGCTTTAACCTAAAAACTTTTTGTTATATCCCTAAAAAATGTCTTTTCATAAATATTCACGTTGTCCGTTTTTGCGACGCTTTGTTGCCAGCGGCTAAAATAACTGAACGTATTGTATGAATTCCGTGTGTTCCATTTTTCTGTAGATATACTTAATTTTTTGCTCTTGCCAAACAACGCGCACAGATTGTACGCGAAGCGTGGTAGCGAACGAAAACAATAAGTACGTTATAAATTGTTATTTCAATAATATCTATGTACTACTGTATTGTTTACTTGATTACATATTTTTGTGTAGTGTTGAAGAATCTCGATACAAAGTATTCGAATAAAACTTTTAGGAGATTTTCATAATTAACTTACAAAGCCAAAACTAGCGTAATTTTTTATAACGGTACTATCTTAAATGGCAACAATCTAAAATTTATATGGAACAATATTTTTATTAACGTGCAACTTTTAAGAAAAGTTTTTATGTTATTTGCTTCACCTTGAGAATGGTTATGTATCGGCCTAATGTTGCATTATAGGACAGCGATTGATACGGTACTACGCCCAAAATGTTCCAGACTCTGTAGGTAATTTTATTTCACTCATGATCTTGTATATCACGAAAAATATTGGTGTAAAAGCAAAAACCAGATATTCCTGCTAAACCACCTGTGAAAAATGAAGACGAAAAAATGAACGAAACTAAATGAAATAAAGACCTGAAATGACGACAAATGAGATGAATGAACATTATATTTTCTCTCTTCGACAAATGAGATGAATGAACATTATATTTTCTAGCACTCTGGTAATTGATCTTGGCACTCGAACACTCCATCGACTTAACGTACTCGTTTTAATCGAATAGTCTATAATTATATAATTGTATTTCGTTGAAAGAGTGTGGTGCCGGCGCACTTACATATGAGGCGACCGTAGTCCTCGGTAGTAGCAACGCATCTGTGATCGTCTTCAGATATAAATCCTGTTCTATAAGAAGTTGCTTAAATGTACATGGGTAGCAGAAGTCACTTACCATCAGCTGGATTGCATGCTCGTTTGCTACAACTACTTCAGTTAAGTAAAAAAGTCAGTTTAGTGACATTTGCCACCGGATTTTATTGGATTGCAGTCGGGTGGCAAGAGAATAAACAACTAAGTATACCAATGGGTTGTTAAAATAAAAACTACGAATATCATATACATGTATATTTTCAACTTCAGTTATGTTATACAATGATATCTAACGCTAACATTAATTTTAGTATCACAGTTTCCAAACGTTACCAACAATTATTGGCTGCAATTCAATATTTATATTTAAATTTATAGGTGAAATTATTTATTTATTTCCTTATATTCAACATGGTTATATAATGTTATAATAAAATGAAAATGACCGTGAAATTAAAATTGATACAATACATATTTTTCTTGAAAAGAAAACCATTTTCTTATTTAATTTTTATAAAGTAAAATTTGATTTGTTTGTGACAAATTAGTAACTAATTTAACGTAAAAGTTTCAACAAGGTTTAACGTTTCGTTGCAGCTTTAATAAATAATGTTGACAAATATTATATACATAGTAGGATATTTAATGATAAGAATTATATCTATGACGACAGTATTTTTGTGTGCATGATAATTGTAAAAACTTGGTTATTTAAAACGACCAAAATATACTTATAGTTGAAACTGGACAGTCTGAGTATAAACACATTATAAAACTCTTCAGTTTCGGTTTTGGAACACACACAAATTGTCACGTTTATTTTGTTAATTGATTTACAAAATCTACATTAAAATTTGTCACTAGCTAGTCTTCAGTTCCTGTTGATGTCACAGCCAGTCCACTGCTATCTGTGGACAAAAAAATATATGTCAATGATAATCTAATTTGGCAGGTGGTAGAACCAGAGTAGTTCGATCGGGGAAGTACCACCGCCACCCCTATTTCTAGCGTGAAGCATTTTTTTTACGTTTCAATGGAAGGGTGTGGTTGCCGGCACACTTTTATATGAGGCGACCATCATAGTCCTCGGGAGTAGTAACGCATCTGTGATTGACTTCAGATAGCACCCATGTTCTATTTGAAGTTGCTTACAGGTGTCCATTGGCGGCAGTGACCACTTACCATCAGGTGGATTGCACGTTCGTTTGTTTTTTCAATCAGATAAAAGAAAATTAAAAAAATCCAATCTAGTTGATAAATCTCCTTGTGGTTCCATTCCGAAAGCACCACCGCCACATCTTTTTCTGTTTAATAACAGCAGTGTTTATCAGGTAGAACCAGTAGTTCGACCAGGGAGGTACCACAGTCACACCTTTTTCTAGCTTGGAGTAATTAAAAATAATAATTCACTTTATTGTACGCAACGAAACGAAAAAAAAAATAACAATAGAAAATACAATTTTAAAACAATACAAAAAGCGGTCTTATCGCTAATCAGCGATTTCTTCCAAAAAGTTAGACTTTGAGTTTAAGTAGAGATGAAAAAAATACAGGGCGCAAATGTAATAAGTTTAAAGGTTAAGTATATGCATACAGAATACAGTTAAACTAGCTTTTCGGCGATCGGCGGCTTCAATTACGTTGCTACGGCAGGAACTGATTGTGTTAATTCAAGTACTGTGTGCCAAATTTCAGCCAAATCTGACAAACACTCTTTGCGTGAAAGAGTTATAAATATCCTCATAAAAATACTTTTATAGTATTCGTAAGATTTCTGTTTAGGTCGCAATTCTGGGATTATTTTCTATGTGTGGCAAAATTACTTAATAATTTGTTACTTATTAAAATTAGCGATACCAACGCAACACCTACTGGTATTATATTGGGTCTATGGGATTCTGTTGTGGTTACATTCTCAGTTTTGATCACACCAATCGTAAAGTATATTGCATCACGATTTAATGTCGTGTCGTGATGCTTAACGCATATCTTACATTTCCACACCATGTTATGCCTTTGCGATACGACTTTGTGACGAGTTTATGATGCGATGTTATGTTGGTAGGCTTTGTAATGTATGTATCTATATTTGCTTTATCAGTGCAATGTTCTAGATTATTAGTATAAAATTTAAACGTAAATTTTATAATAGTTAGAATTTTAAATTGAACTCATCGAAAAGCACGGCAGTGCTTTCTCAAATTCATGGCAAAGCAATAATGTGTTCATTTACACGAAAGGTTTCACCGTGTTTTTCCCCCTATTTTTGCTTTGTTATTTATATTTAATGGGGCTTTTAAGATTCAGTGGTAGAATCGCATACATATGACCCACATTTGTTACAAGAAACCTTTCCGTGTACCCATCTTTCTCCTTTTATCCCGCTTAATTTTTTGTCACTCAACGCCCATAATTTATTTCACGCTTAAAACATTCATCATCCGCGTAAGTAAACAGGAACATCGTTATTATTGCATTCAAAATCCTAGCGTCTTGGAACCACACGACGATGCGGCAATGGCAACCGGCCAGACAAAAGATATATGTAAATAAGAAGTGCCATTATTTTCCACTACGTTGTTCCAAACGCATTTATCCAGTTAAGAACACCAGGATTTCTAGAACGACAAGTTGCCAATTCTCGCACTCTTCGTGTTAACACACGAAGTTCGTACTACGCTAAAAGTTGGTAATATGACAAAAGTACCATATGATATTCGTAGGTACATTAATAGACCCGTCATACGAGTATTTATCAATTCTTATGATATTAAAAGGATGATTAAATTTTGGATAAAATTTGGAACGCATTTTACGATCTGAATTAACACATTCGTAGGATGCTCCTTACTGTGGTAACGTTACAGGTATTCATTATTTGTGACCTGCCAAAATAATGTATTTAAATAAATTGAAAAATTAAAAAAATATTGACGTTCTGTTATTTCAATTTTACATACAGTCAGATTCATCTTTGGTTATCGTCATGAACATAACGGGGAATATGTATTTATTTTGTGTGGCAGTCACGGGACCTTACGGAAGTAAAGTGGAAATGAAACAGGCTGACCGGTTGCCAAACCTTGTGCACGGAAGAAGGAGGTATTTTTATATATATTACACCTGATTCTATTACCACCAGCACGCAAGATTTCAAATTATTCATTTCAAACTACCAGCGACCTACATTTCATACAACAGGAAAGAACTGATTGTTAAAGTCCTTAATCAATATTATAGAGATTCTTCTTCAGTTAAGGTTCTTTCATTTTTGCAAATTATTTTAATGTCAGTCCGCTTCAGTTAAAAATAACCAACGTCAATATAACAATACAACCAAAATAATTAAGATCAATGGTTGCTGTCAAATCAATTAACCTTTAATTTCAAAACGGGAACAATAATTGTTTAATTACGTAACACAATTAATTATTTGAGGTTTTGTTCCGAATATTTCCGTTTTGTATCACATTGAGATTTCCGATTGTTAATGCTTTGACAATTTTTTCTACTGCTTTTCCCAATATTCGTTATAAATATGAATGTATTGAAGTATAACGAACATCAATAGAATGTCACAGCCTTCAATCAATTACGTGTCCTTTGATCACAAAACAAGAAATTGCAGAGCAATATTTGATAATCTGTTATTAATAATATATTACTTTGTATATAAATAAATATCAAAGTAATTTTGTTGTCAAATGCGTTCCGAAAGCATTGATTTGATTGTGATGTTGTTTGATGATTGAGACTTTAGTACTTTACCACCCTGGGTTAAGAACTCCTGTGAGGGTTCCTGGCACAAAAAATCTAGTTATAAATGGACATTAAAGTTATGATTGAGTTCTACCACCATACTACCTGGTATGGTGGTAGAACCAGAGTAATTCGATCGTGGAGGTACCAACGCCGCACCTATTTCTTGCGTGAAGCAGTACTTGCGTTTCAGTGGAAGTGTATGGTTGCTGGCTGACTTGTAATTGAGGCGAACATCCTAATCCTCAGGAGTAGCAACGTATCTATGATCAATTCAGATGGAACACCTGTTCTGTATGAAATTGCTTACAGATATTCATGGACATGAGTTTGCTACTTCAGTCTGATAAAGAATAATATTTAATTAGTTTTCTTTTTATTATTTATAGGTACTTTACGTTGAATTTCAACGCTTGCCGGGTACAGCTAGTACTTTTATGAAGAGACTAGCTATATGCTTGCAGCTAACAGAATTTAAAACACTGCGTCTACAGTAGTTATTTCTAATTCACCCTCTGTACTCTGAGTATTGCTTGGTATAATTTATTTAAACGTCCACTGTGAAGTTCGGAGAAATTTTTGAATCTTGAATATTGTGTTAATGATAATTACTTGTATTTGTGTTTCCACGTGTTTAAACAAATACTTATTTCAAATATTTTAGCAGCTAAATTAGTATTATACATAATTTTATTATTTTAATGAAAACAAACGCTACACTACCAAAAGCTCAATAAAGAAATTTCCATAAAAAATACTTTAAGTTCTTAGAATGTTTTATTCAAAATTCTTATTAGAAAAATTGAATTGAAAATAATTTTGAAATAGATTTTATAAAGCTCAGCCATGCGTGCTGCCAATGGACTTATTTCGTCTTTACCATCATTGCTAACAAAACTAATTAAACCAAAACAGCTCCCTAATTTAATTAGCGCACAAACTGTACAACTTTTGTATAACGTTCATACGTAACAATTTTCAACAATAATATATTTCCATCCACTTCCAACTTTCTTCTTTATTCTTTGGCAAACTTCAATTCTGTGATCCGAATAAAAATATGTGTAAGTCTGATTTTTGCCAATTTGACTGTTTATACCAAAATCGTGAAAAAACCAGCAAAGTGCGAGTCGAACTCGTCGAATGGTCCCATACCATCAATATAAAACGGTAAAAAAACACGTTTGTTGTATGCGAGTCCCTTAAATATTTATTTTATTCTGTTTTAGTACTTGTTGTTACATCAGCTACAAAAATACATTATCTGTTTAAATTTCAATTGTCTATCTATCACGGTTGATGAGATACAGCCTGGTGACGGACAGACCGCCAGACGGTCAGCGAAATCACTAAGACTACGCTAACTGGACTACAGACTAAGGAATCCTAAAAACGGAGGTCTATCGATAGATTTGCTGTCTTCTATGTTTATCTAAATTCTATAATACATTTCCATTTTTTTTTTTGAATTGGCGTAAAAAGTAAATTAGGTAAAAACGTACTTAAACTCTTTTTCACTAGGAGCGCAGAATTGTGTATAAGAAACATTTGCGCGCGGCCCAAATGGTGTAATATTTATGTAAAAAGGATACAGTCATATTTCATGAAGTTTTGTGAATATCATCTGTTTTCCGAACATCAGGTGGCTTCAATGTCGGGTTACACTATTCATGAACTGAATTCAAATATCGGGTATCCTTTTGGCCGGAATGCATGACAAAATCTACTTTATATACATGACTTACAATGAAATGATATCAACGTGACTATTTTATTTACCTGTATGAAGTTGATTATAAAATGTTGCGAGTACTCACGATATGTGGCTTTTGAATTTCTTTTTGCCGATATTTCGACATAGTTACATGGATAGTGGTCACGGCGAAACTGCGGTACCGTTGACAAGTATTAGTGGTAAATTAACTTATCTACCCTACATATTGTTAGTTTTCATTCATGCAAAGGTTCCGAATTTAATCTCCGGCCAGACCCACTTCTAAGTATCAGGATTTTTTATAGCTGTACCTAATTATAACGCAGACGGCTTATCAGATGAGAAGTAGTCAGAAAGTATATGCGCAATACCAAAGGAGTCGCCAATACAACGCCGGTTTTGAAAGTTACCTTTTTTCACCTGTTTTGAACCGCCCTATGGCGGTCCAGGAATATTTCATAAGAAAGCTCTTTTTACATGTTGCACGTTTGTGGTACGTTTGTAGACGATCGCTATGAGTTCAGTTGACGCCAAGACTCCAGCAATTAGCGGCTAATTCATAATACTAATATTATATTATTTATTATATACCTATACCTTGACGCTCGGCTTACTAAATTAATTTATCGCAATTTATGTTATTGGTCGATTGTTCTATATAGACGTTTAGACTGTCGAGATAACAAAGGAGGTTTGAAATAATTACTTCTGTCACTGGGTAGTCATTTGTCACAGAACAGGGTAATATTAAATTGAAATTTGAATGACAACTTATAACTTTATAAAGCAAAATATACTGCCAGTTTGCGTACGTAGTTAGCACGTCGCTTCCAAAAACACAGTTTTCGTGTAATTTTAAAATAGAAAGTTTAAAACTATTTGTTATTTTAACGATAACGCACGGAAGTTTAATCGTTTTCGCGGTTCAAGTAACTCTACCACAGGTTATACTAAAATGGCCGCGATTAAAGATCGCGTAATATTTAACCATGTTCAGCTTTTTTATGTTGGCATCCACATTTTAAAGAAAGTCGATATGTTGTAAACATTTTACAGCAGCAATGTACTGTAATTTTTTTAAGTATGACAGCAGTTTAAAACTATTATATTTACCTAAAAATATAATATTTGTTAGCCTGATAGGACTTAGTAGTGTAGTTTAAAGGTGGCAGAATAGCATAATGAAAATGACGCGATCGACAAACAGTACCCCGCACTAAGTCGAACTAACACCGCAGCCCGCTTAGTTTTGTTCGATGATAAATAGTTCCGACAATGTATAACAGATGGCTCTAAAATAAATAAATTCAAGCATCTCTACGATTACAATCAGGTTTATCTACGTCTACAGATGTTTTACATCAAAAACCTACACTTAAAATATTTTTTCTTACCTGTAATACCTGTAATACTCTGTTATTTCCTTACCTTGGATATACAGCGTGCAAATCAGGATGAACGGGTACATGCGTGGTAAGGTGCGCGTGTGGAGACATCGCGGCTGCGTTGATCGCACGGATGCGCGCGCGCAACCTCTCGTACTGCTCCGGCTGGTACTGCGCTGCTATCGTTACGGCGCTCCCCGAATATTGCTTGGGAGATTAATTAATTTTTATTCACTTGTGGCGTAATTTCATTAAGGAAAATTACAATCATTGGCAACTGATGATTATCATAAATGGGGGTTGCGATAAATGACGACCCCCGTGGCGGTCACTATACCGGTCTGACACGCAGTGGGTTCCGGGTTCGATCCCCGGCCAGACAGAAATATGAATGATGAGTTTAGATTTCTGTTCTGGGTCTGAGTGGTTGTGTATTCGTCTTTGTGTGTCCGTGGCACCCACAATACAGGAAAAAATCCTACTGTGGGGCTATGAGTGTAGAAAGCGTTTATGACTGCAATAGTATAGCAGTATAATATTGTTCAAGTGAACAGCACATAACAAGTTTTCTCTCAGAATGGGAACAGTTTAGGCGACCGGGCTGGTGTAAGATTTTTTATAGTATTTTGCTGTTTGTTCTTATGTAATTAAAATAATATAAACAAGAGTTACCTAATTATGGTCTTTAAGCTAAGCCTCATGTAT
Organism: Cecropterus toxeus; assembly: GCA_018249875.1. Taxonomy (NCBI): domain Eukaryota; kingdom Metazoa; phylum Arthropoda; class Insecta; order Lepidoptera; family Hesperiidae; genus Cecropterus; species Cecropterus toxeus. The sequence goes on along the minus strand of DWNE01003048.1, from coordinate 3,040 downwards.
ATAATTATAATACTCATTGTGTATTGTATTATAAATTGAATGATTTGATAAATTAAATGAATTGTATGATTGTGTTTAGTCACAATGATATTTCGTTGTTTAATCATTATATACACGTTGTTATTGCAAACGATAATTGGGAAATTTTTCTACAAAACCTTTTGAATATATGTTTAATAATGGATATTCGAAACAATTCACAAATATTATGATTAAATTAATTGCGTAATCATACAGGGATGTAGATCTCACGCAATTGGATGCTATTAATTAATTCGTGCAATTTATGTATAAATAATTCCTTTGAAACTAGATACTGCTGTGCCTTTAGTACGAGTTTCTTACATCTCCTCGAAACAATTACTGTTTACGTCTTCACCCATCATTGTAAAGTACATTGTGTACAACGTAAAGCGGATAATGAAAATGAAAATGTATGATGAACATTGCAATATATGGGCTTGACGTATTGTGACGTATGACATATCATTAGAATTTCATTTGCAGAGTGAGATAGGCTATATAATTCTGCAATTGTTAAGGAATCTTAATAAAATAAGTGTGATATCTTATATATGTTTACTCTTTTACGCAAAAACTAGTCTCATTTCGCTAATGTACAGAATATTATAATTGCCGTCAATACAAATGTGGGTAGATAGGTATTGTTCGCGTAAATTTTCTTTTGAATAAAGCACACGTATCCCCACAGTCGTAAATATCAAGGGCTGATACGAATACGCGCTGTCAATGGCAGCTCCGCCCGGCTTATTGGAGAAGTGGTAAATAATGGCCTCGTATTAGTATAATCTGTATTGATCTTCGGTTTGTTTCTCGTTATCAATTCAACGGAAACGCTTTTTTAGGTTTTATTTACCCGTATATTAAATGTGTGTTGTATAATCTTGCAAGGAAGATTTGTATCCGTTCCAGTGGACTGATGAAGCTGAATTTTCGCTTTAACCAATATTTTGGATAATGTGATGTGAGATTACTATTGAGATTTTCTTCTAAAACTAATGTGACGGAGGTGCAAGAATTTATATGGACCCTATGATATGAAAGGATTTTCAGATAAAAATATATTAAAAAATATAAAATTACGTCACTAAAACCTTGTTTTTTTAAATATTTTTAATAATAGTATTAATTCTGTAAGTTCTAGGCTGATGTTTATCATGTTTATCAGGAGGTCATATTAGTGTAATTCATCCGGAGAGATACTACCGGTACACCTATTGCTAATTTAAAGCACTTCTGGCGTTTCGGTAGAAAAATGTAGATTCTTTTTTATAGTATTAAGTAGAAAACCAGTATGTTACTCTTACTACTTAAATAGTTGCCATATGTTAAAGTGTAAAAACAAAGTCGGTAACCACACCCTTACACCAAAACGCAAGAACTGCTTTACGTTAGAAATAGGTATGGCGGTGGTAGCTCCCCAGTACAAACACGCTCGTTTTACCACCTACATATAGTGATGTAACAAAGATAAAGTTGGCTTCATATATTACATAAAAATTAAAATGCCAGGGTAATTTATGAAATTTATTCATACATAAATCCCTGTTCTTAATTTATGGGCACTCTACGTTGCATGCAACACATGGCTCTTTTGAGGGAATATCCCAAAGAGGAATATTACGAGCGTTTTCGCCTGCACTGGATTATGTTTATTACAATAGCTAAAAGGATCAGATTATGTACAATTTGAATACTAATGGACTTAAGTAGATAGTAGGTACTTATGTATTTATTTCTTATGTATATTATTATTTATTTCTATATATTTATTTATTTTGCACTTATAAGAATGAAATTACCATTTTGTATTGTCTCTATATTGGCGTTGACTTCAACACCTATCAGTTTGATTAAAGCGGGGTAGGACCATAATTTGCAACAAATCTTCCAGGCAGACTTTGGTTGTGACATTGCATATCACGTTGAATACAAGAATACAAACAACTTCCTGCTATATCAATTTGTTAAGATGAAAAAAAATATGATTCAGATATTTCTGGTATAGTTCGTGTTACTTATTTTATTTACTGTACAGCACGGCATTGATATATATTTTATATCAGATTTACACATCGTATTGTATAGTGTTGTACTATGCATGATGTGCTGTATATATAAGCAAAAAATGCTGTGTGAAGTCTACCAATACGTACTTGGCCAGTGGACTGAGCCAAACCGTTCTCATTCTGAGAAGGGACACGTAACTCTGCTATTAAGATTTTCAAGTAGGAAATACATAAATGATAATGATAACAATATTAAAAGGAGCCTTACCCTTACACCACCTTAATATCATTTTATTTCTATTAACTATATATTTATATTAGTTCATTCACAATAAAACAAACCTTTAACGCCTGCGCCGCTTGCTCATGCGTTGCTCTAGTCAGATCCCTGCCATCAACACTCAGTATCCTGTCTCCTCTGTGCAACATTCCATACGCAGCGCCGCCAGTGGACACGCCAGACACAAACACACCGCACGTATCATCTTCTCCCCCACTGCACTCAGTTTCCCCACCGAGACCACCCACTATGTCCATACCTAAACGAGACCCAGAGCGCACGAGCCGTACCATCCGGACGCATCTGTGGAATTACGATTGATTAAACCCGTGGGAAATGACCGATTTTATACGAGTAATACAAAAAAGTCGAGAATAATTTCGATTATTTGTTGGAATGGCACAGGTCCGAAAGTTTTGACTATTTGGTATCGGACTAAATTTAAAAACAAGCAAAAATACATAGTTGCACAAAAGTTAGAAGAAGTAATGTAGATTAGTTTATAATATTTTAGTTTGAAAAAAAAAATTTAACAAAAAAATATCACCGACTGTACTGGTTATGTACTAAACCACTATGTATTTAAATTATTATTTACTTTTTTGAGGCATGGAAGTCGGTGATATTTTTTTGTTAAAATTTTTTTTTCACCCTTTTAGTGATGTGACGAAAACATAACATCAAACATAAATACACACTGTGATTTAACCTTCAATATGTAAAATTTTAA
>DWNE01003047.1:0-17462 GCA_018249875.1 Cecropterus toxeus | reverse complement strand
ATTGCGCCTGTTTAAACAATCGTACTTAAGAAGTAAACTCCAGTAGTGCGTCGGAGCTGACACACACATTTTTTATTATTTATTTAGCCGGCATTAGAAAGAAGGGTGAAATATAATCGGATAATCACGGATATTTCCACTTGTGTTTTATATAACCCGTACCTCTTTATAAGTAGCATAACCCCAGGAAGCACCTGCGATTAAGCTACTTGGATAAAGGAAATCTCATAAAACTTATATTTCTGTAAATGTTCCTCGTACAATATTATTTGTTATTATTTTAGTGAAATATTTGTTATTTATCTGACGTTATCTTAATATATTTGATAATTACTAGAAATACGCACTTTAAATTACTCTTGCTATATATATCGACAAGACTACTTCCGCACAGATTACTCGGAAGAACATTAATATACGTAAATATTATTTCTTTCGTTTGAAACCTTTGCAATTTGTAAGTCGAAATAAGCGTTGCCATGCGTCCGTATAGTTCTGGACATAGTTATGCTTTTTGAATGCGTTCCCGGCCAAATTAAACGGTGTAGCTTTTGCTTTTTAATTTTGAACAGTCAACTCACACGCGAAGCGCAATTCCTGAGTATTAGCGAGAGTTGATTCGTTATTCAATTTATTTTTTATTGAATTAATATTTTTGTAGATTAATTATAAGTGATCAGAAAATTCTGGTTTAAACATACATTTTTGTAGTATTGTATATTAATACTAAGACACAAAACAGTTAATAAAATCTGGGCAATTCTACTGAAAGTAATAATTTTACCGCGCACTCCATAGCTAGTAGACTAAATTTGCTCACTAACTTCATAGCGAGTTTTCGTTCGATCAAAATCATAAAGTCCTGACCTGACTGAACCATGCATAGTAATGTAGAAAAGTAGAAGTTGGTCTGGTGTTGGAATTGCGTGGAGTGCGTCCGAATGGAATATAGAATACAAGCTGAGTAAAATGCGGTATCAATCTTCGGCGATGAATTCATTTGAATGAGTTCATGTAGTCACATTTTTCTGTATGGAATTTAAATGTAGTATATATTTTTCAATTAATCTATTACCATATGTATTAATGTCTAATGAGTTGCTTCTATAACATATATTGCACTTTCAGAACAATATGAATTTTCAAGTATATAAAAAAAAACTTTTTCAAATCGATTGTTACTTCATCCGATTACGATCCATAAAAAAATGCACATTAATATTATAATGTAATTTGAGAGAGCAGAAACTGCAAAGGAAAATAGGTACAAAATGAAAAATGTATTGCGATTATATTAATTTTTACGACTATCTGCCGCACTTACTACGAACAGCGACGAGACTTATTATGAAACTTTGAGTCTTCATTATAACTTTTTTATTACAATTATTAATCCGATAATGCATACGTATAATGAAACTAAAATTTCCACGTGACTGTACATCGTATATATTTGCAAAAAAAATACTTGATAGGAACAAGAAGAAAAATTAATAGGCACTTCTCTGATCTGAATAAACAAGTCATGAATTTTGCTTTAAACATTGACCAGAAATAATCATGCCCCATAGCGTTATTATCAACGCTTTTACGTCAAAATTAGAATTCGGGCGTCATGGGATTTCATGGAAGAACGGAAAGTGATTACTTTAAAGATGAAACAAATAATAACTTCTCCAAGGACGAGAACAAACGATAATTTTAACAAGGTAACGCGAAAACTTCCAGGTCCCGCTTCGTAATTTGATTGCTATAATCACTTTCGTTGTGCGGAAAATATGGAGACATTTTAAGGCAAGTGGAAGAAAAATAATTAAGGATACATTTATAGATGAGAAGTATTACTTTGACATTTCCAATGGTTTGTTTATATCAAGGTTTATAGCTTGTCTGCTAATAGCTAAAATCTCAGGCAATTGTTTGGTATATTAGCTTGTTTTAATCTTATGTAAAAGAAGTTACACGTATATCAATGGGCGCCTTATACTTTTAGCCAAGGCTATACGTACAGGTATTTATAGATTTAAAATTAGATGTCAGATGTATTTCAATGTTTGTATTTGTAATTAATAATAATAAAAAATCAAACAATCTAAAGTTTTTTTCAAATCTCAGTGACCTTAAATAGAAATGAATTATATGAAATGTCTTCATTTTGCATAGGCCTGCGGGGGTACTTACAAATTGTCAGTTTCAATATCTTCTTACACTACCGCCGGATCAGAACGCGAAGGTATAATTATAAAAGTAACTAAATAATTGATTATACAGACACTACGATCTACCAGCCAACTCTTTAGTTCTAATTACATAGCTAGTACTAAGTCCTGGACTGAATCTAAGCCACAAAGTGGATTTGGGCGTATTTATAACGCATATAACTCAGTAACCCAGTGAGCTGTCGCCGTTAACTTAGTTTACCTACTATGCTTCAGTTGAACTGACTCCAGATCATGCCCTCTTGGGTTAAGTAATCCGTAGTGCTTTGTGATTGTGAATGTCTGAAGATTGTAAAAATATATTTAATCAATAATCACACTAATCTTCTAATTAGTGTGATTATTCTTCAAATGTATTTGGGTGTGTATCACTAGTAGTCCATACTCTACACTCTTTTAGCACAACTCTTTTGTCTATTTTTTCCGTTTTCGAGTATTTTCGAAAACTCACTTCAACCCTCGCAACTCTTAGTTGCCGACACCAAAATTTTTACACATCGTTTTTGTATCATTACGACTATATTATATCAAAAATGCAAAGTAGAGTGTAATTTGACACTCTACTTTGATGACGATTTGATTGATGATTTAGGATCGTATTTGTCTGGAATATTAATTATCTATGTTTCAAGTCATTGTAACAATTAACGTGTTACAATGACTTGATATTAATAAACATATTTATTTTTATCAGAAAGTTGTTTATAAATTTGTAAACTTTAGATATGAGTGCAAAATATCTTGATATGTCTACTGTAAATTTAGGCATTTCTTTAAAAAATAATGGCTCGTACTATAGTTATTTTATTTTGTTAATTAACTAAACTAATATAAAACTATCAAACCGGGCTATTTAAAAATAATAATAAACTGAAATGATAATAAAATATAATGCAGACGGTGACAAACTCGGCTCTAGTATTTTATTTTGTATATTTTCGACTTGCTTGTAATTTTCTTATAATTGTCTATGTACCTTTGTTACATTTAAGTATGCAACACAGAGAAAAAACGTTATATTGCCAAGAACGTGCAAGGGAGGAAAGTAATTCCACAAATTCATTACCTCTCAAGGTATTCTCGAGGTATTAAAACAAAATAAAGTGCTGTAAAGTAAATTGCTGAAATGCTGAAATGTCTTCTTGAAAGCCTCGTAGTGCCAACCTTACAAATATTATGACTATTCCGATGTTGCAAATTTCCATGAACGACAGAGTCTACTTTCCACCAGGTAACTCGTCTGCTTTATAAACATAAACGCTTTCTACGCTCATAGCCCCACAGTAGGACTTTCTCCTGTTTCGTGGGTGCCATGGACACACAAAGACCAATACACAAACACCCAGACCCAGAACAGAAAACTAAACTCATTATTTACATTTCTGTCTGGCCGGGGATCGAACCTGGGACCAATGCGTGTGGGACCGGTATGATGATCGCTCCGCCACGCGGGTCATAAAATTTTATCACAAAACTAAATATTAACAAAAAAATTTAGTATCTTGTATTCATATAATTGATACGTCTTATTATTATTCGCTTATCCTAATTTTTTTTCTTCTATATGAATCTTCCACATATAAGCAAGCTATCAAAACAGCTTAACCAAATTTATGTTTAGGTCAAGAGTTATCCAACATTGTACGTATAACTAAAGTAATATGCATAAACTTAAATATGTATGAAAAGGGCTTTTATGGGCTCAATGGAGGTAACATTTTAGCGCACACAACAATGCTTTAAATTTTAATGCAAAGTTATGCGACCAATAAATCTGAACGGTAAGCACGAACGCTACGTAAGCTTCTTGCATAAATAAGCGAGCTTTTTGCACCAAGATCTGCACTTTTCTATTTAAATATTGCACTTAAAAAATAAAAAAAAAACTCATACTTTTATAAGTGTGATTACGCTATAAATAAAATCATAATGGATGCAGTAAGATTACATACTTTTTTATAAATCTTATCCTCAAACCAAGTAATTAGAAATATTGTAAAAAATAGTAACACAAAAAACCAAACTGCGTAAAACGTTTTTTTTCATAATGATATATCTTATTGAACGCTATATTCGACAAAATAGTCGAGTAAAAGTACTATAATATAAATATTTTTTAATTTTTTTGTTACTAGCTTTCATTTGATACCCATATTGTCGCAATAATTAAAACGTTATCCCTCCCCCCCTCTTTTTCTCCTATTTTAGGTCACTCTGAAAACTGAGATGATTCTAATGATATGTCATACGTCACAAACCATCAAGCCGTTTGGGCTTTAGCGCGTGACCAAAGAAATGGACATACATACAAACATACATACGTACATATGCTCGAAAAACATTACCCTCCCTCTGACGCAGTCGGATAAAATACTGTTTTTTTCGCTCGTGATTTAAAATCAATATTTAATTCATACAGCGTGATGTTATACTTTTATTTTATTCCCATTGTAACTGGTAAATATTGTCGAGAGTATCCTTTCCTATCTTGAGCCACTCTCTTCACGAGGGTGCTACACGCCGCACTAGAGTCCTATTGTTTGCATGAGCTCACTTGTGTTTGTAGATTTAAGAGAACACCGTAGTAAACCTATAAATAACAAGGAGATACTCGAGTGGACGAGCAGAAGTCCACTTGAAGAATGTTTGAAAGTGAAAACTGCCCCCAATACATCCATAATAATCAACTTCAAATACGATTAGAATCCTACCTGAGAGGTTAACCACAAATATGTTGCCACTCCTGAGGCCCTTCAAACCGGGATGCAACAGCGCATAAAAATGTTTTCTTTAGTCAGAAATAAGTGTAGGATCGATGCTTTTATAGTCGATCTACGACAATGTTCTACCAGACATAATAAATAAATAAAGGAAACTCTCAAATTATGCAAAGCTTCATGATTTAAGTTTTTGTAAATTAGTTTTTATCAAATAAAAGATAAAAATAATAAAAATAATGTTCCTTTGAAAAACAAATGAGAAAAAATTACGTTGTTTTTGTTATGATTTGGTCTGTTTATACATTGATATAAAAATGTGTTTGTAGTGATTAAAAGCTTAAATAAATGCTTTCTCCCATATTTTATTCCCAGGAATATAGCAAGACGAACCCGACATTCCCGGGAAAGCAAACTCAAGAGACTCGCGCATTCAAAAACAATTAAGCGTTCTAGGGTGCAAAATGATTCATTAAAGGGTGGAAAATGCCCCAGCGACCTCTAATACTGCTCTTATTTGCTCTTTGATGTATTCGAGAGCCTTTATTACGCTTACCCATACAATTCTATGGTTTATTTTCGAAAATTCCAGCGAAAATTATTTTAGTTGGATAAATGACATGAAACGTTTTTTAACCGACTTCCAAAAAGGGGGAGGTACTCAATTCGTCTGTTATATTATTATTTTAATTATGTTTGATACATCGAAAGTTGTAGTTAGAGTGGACCGATTTTGACAATGACCGATTTGACGATTTTGAAGTCGGCGCTCATATACTCGTACTTGTAGAACATAGATTCGTCGTTGTAATCTAACAAAATAGCCAGGTTGAGAGCCGACTTCGGGACTATGTACTGTATATGTAAGAAACCAACATATATTTAAATTAATTTTTTGCTTTTTGGTGACACTGAAGTCGGTTTTTATTTTTTGTTAAAAAGTTTTATGTTTAGAAAGAATGAAATATTATTTGTTCAAGATTAATATCACAGCACTACAAATTATTTACTATGATATTATTATTTATATTTAGTTTTAAGCTTATTGAAGCTTAAAACTAAATATAAATAAAGCAAGTTTTAGCAAAAAGGTACTGGAACAAAGTTGGTGACCGCTAGTGTCAAAATCACGTTGCGTCACGTGACGCCATCGGTCCTAATAGTTATATTAGGTTAGCAGACGTTAATTTGTTGGATGCCGTTTGGTCCTTTTGAAAACATCCGACACAATTACTCATACTCTCTCCACCATCTCGCATCTGTCGTGAACATAGACCCATAACCAGCAGTAGCTTATATTAAGAGGCAGCCATTATGTGTTTTCGGGTTATGCTTATTCTAAAAATCTTATATGTCAACTTAACCAAAACAAGAGATACCATGACTACGTCACTGTATAACAGTTTACTTTCTGTCATGTCTTTAATGGAAGTATTCATAGAAGTAAAGTAAAGCATAAAGCGGCTTGATTCAAGCTGAAAACAGCGCTGCAATTATAGTCAACTAACGAACTCCATACAAGTAAAATTGCTGTGAAGTAACAGTATAATACATAAAGTTTCTTTTTATTTATTGAGAAATATTTTTTTGTATATATTTTTAATGTAACTGTGCTAATGTAACTGGTATGTACGATATGCGATACTTTTGAATTAATTATTTCCGATAATGTCGACTCAGGCACGTAACTGGATTGAAAAAGTGTTAAAATTTGTTTTAATCCATGTACACAAAAGGCATTCGATTCTAGTTAATTTTGAAGTACGTTTCAGTACAAAATACCTTAAACTACCAACGTACCAACATTTTACTAGCAAACCTTCTACTAAAAGCCTTTGATAAGTATATGTGTCCCTTATTCCAATTTAGACCAGAATTCAGCAACGCGTAACACTGACGATATAAGTCAGAAATAGGTTTGACCGTGATGGCTCCAAATCCTAACCAAAAGATTTATATTGCTTTCAAAAAGGTCAAATACGAAATACAAAAAGTGAAAACTGTCGTAATAGAACTTAAGAATAGCATAACGAAGCATCACTTGAGCAATTACTACTGATTTAGGCGTGATCCTTTAAAATTTAATCCTTTAATCTAAAGAACAATTTAATATTACCGATTCGTTTACACAACTGATTCTTCTTCTAAAATTAGTTGCTGTATTTATTATTTTATGTTCTTCTGACCTTTTAATACTGTAGTGAAATTGCTACGAATCGTCTACATAGACCTCGTTGAGCCCTTTTTGCAGTGATTTATCATGACCCGCGTAACCCTTCAGGGCGTTCCAGCTACATGTAAGGGATTAGTTACACACAAATGAACATGGGTATTCATTGACACACACATTTCACATTCGTAGTGGCTTAGTGTCCCCTTTTAAATATCCATTTATTTGCATATCTAGCTCGGCAGTGAATTAAGCCACGATCGAGCCTTACGCACGCAGTAGTACATAATTATTTTATAACGGATTCACCTCGAATAATAAAATCTTTCAGTTCGCGCACTATTCTTCAGTAAAATTGGAAAAAATGAAGGTAAATGTATATGGACTTCTGTGTGCAACCAAGTTTCTTAATCATCATTGTAAAATTTTAATAGAAAACAAACCAAACTTCAGAAAGTCTTCACGTAGCATCATCTGATTATAAGTGTTCGTAACTCTAATACATTTTGGTTTAAAAATCATCTTTGCAATGAAATAATACCAAGTACGGTCAACCATTTCTATAAGCTTTTATATAGTCAAACGGGAAAGCTTCATTTTTGTATTTCACAAGTAAGCTACTGCCGCACTTGATCCTTTCAAACCACCATTTCAAAGCTATCTGATACTAATGGTTAGTACCAACCCGTAGTATCAGATGGCTTTTATTTACATAAAAGGCTATTAACTTTTGTGTACTATTTCTTATATAGGTTTCTTGAATTACTTTTATACCTGTGATAGTATTGATCATCGGACAATCTTGTCAAAGACTCTATAATCAAAAGGACTCACTAAAGTGTGTAGTGAAAACATGATGTAATGAATTATTTATTTGAGTATTATTAGTATTATTTATTTTTTTTATTATTTATTTACATATGGATATTGCGTACTTACATTTTTTTACTTACATATTTTGACATGAGATGCCTATTACTGATACACCTATTTCTGGTTTAATTTGGTATTTGACGAAAAAAGAAAAAGGTGTTAAAGAAATAAGGAAATACCTTTGTAATCAATGAATATAAAAATCAACGTTAAAATGTATTTAACATTTGCATTTGAAAACTGGAAGAAAGTAGACAATGTATGAATACTTTAAGCGTGGAGATAACACTTAGATACACTAAAATATCTCAGTTTTGGTGGCAACGCACCTGTGATTAGCTTCAGATAGATTTGGAATTGATTGTAGATGTTTATGGGAGGTTGTGATCACTTTACGTCACAGGTGCTATGTGCTCGTTTACTGTTTCAATCTTGTATGAAAAAAGTTTTTTCATTATTTTTTATTATTATTTTGATTTCAACTACAAATCAAAAAGAAAGAAATCCATCAAAAATTGTCAATCGCGGGGAAAAAATCAGATTTCTGTCGACAAAGTAAGCGACAGAAATATATTTTTTCATGTCATTTCAAATGGACTAACGACATTAGTCACGGGCAGAGTGAAAATGGATAAAGTGGTCTATTCGGTGAAAGAAACGAGTGCCCATTATCCATTTCGAACGCGTGTTCGCTGTAATTATGGGTAACCTTTTCTGAAGGACGAGACTTAATCGTGCGAGAAGCATTTACATCATTACTGTTCTAACTCACTCTTAATATACTCATAAAATAGATGTAATAAGAATTTGCGATAAGGTTTACGATAGCAAAATTAATATTGCTGAAACAAATCGGCTATCAATTTTGGTTCGATTGCTCACTATAGTGTAAGTTCTATATTTATTCATTATCAAGGGTTAGGGCACTTAAAGTACCTACTATTTTTTTTTGTTTCATTCAAAAGTTTTGAGGCTAGAGCTAACTTAAGGACTAAAATGGAATGTCTATTGGAACTTGTTTTGCCTGGCTCTTTTGCCTTGCTTGTTTAATACCACTTTATCCCAAATAACCACTAAGGACAAAGAGCATACAGCATTTATCACATTAATATATCTGCATCTCTAGCTCTATACTATAAATTTTCCGTATCGTAGCTGCCACGGACACACAAAGACTACACCAAATCCATTTTGGCTCTAAACAGTAATCGGTGAGTAACACCGCGATTAAATATGATAATCATAATCAGCGTCACACAATATGGCCATTAAATACCAAATGTATATTTTATGGTTCATGCGCCATCAAATCCTACTATGGCAAACAAACGTAATATGCAATCCAAATAATAATTTATTAATTTATCGCTTTTGAATGTGATACTGGTGGAATGGTACTTTATATATTTATTTTCAGTTTCTTTACACGAAACGAAACGTAGCAACTGTAGTCTCTGAAAAGCTACATTTGTGATGAAACTATACTGAGTTAAAATGAACAGCATTTAGACTATGTCTGTTGCTATTGTATTGTGGCATATCGTGACCGAGCGCTTACCACAATCTTACTTACTCCTACAAACCAGAACACGGCCACACTTATCCCTACTTACTTAACTCAGGGTCTTCTCAATTGAACTCATATTCCGATCCAACGATAGTGTAAGAAAAAATATTATATATGACAAGTGCCTTCGTATGCCTATACTAAATAAAGGCATTTCATTTCATTTAACAAAAATAGGTGTGTTGGCCTAATTTTAATCTACAATAATACCAACGATTGAATACCCTTCAATTTTTTTTACAATTATTACTATACAAAAAAATACTGCACATGTGTCTATAGTTATCAATAACAAATGACTGATGGATGGAGTCTACAACACTCGTTTACTTCTAGTAAAGTTATTAATACTTTGTCAACTTCGTCCACCGTTGTGCGCGTCAATTGAACATCACTTTGCTCAATTTTGTAAGTTATTAATCTCAATTTTACTTACAGGCTCCTGGCGCAGTGACACACTACGATCTAAAAATTAAAAATTCTAAACATCTGATATATTAACTGGTGGCATAATAAAAAAAAATGTTAACGCGCTTGACTGGTATAGATGTAATTAACTCGTGAACAAGTATTATTATAATTACAACTTTAAATGTTATTATAAAACATACACGTAAAGGGTATAAACGTTAACAAATTCTACTTCGAACAATATAAGCACAAGAACAATTTTATTTACAATAGTTTTTCAATAAACGAAAAACACCTTCAGGGCCCACGAGAATAGAAAATCTTCTTCAGGAAACTTAGATTGCACAGTTCCTCGAGGGTAAGATTTACTATACAAAATACAATATTAAGTAAACTATCTTTGAGTGATTTCAAAGCATATTCCATTTGTTTAGTTTATATGAAACATTCAATAAAACATCAAAAGTCGAAAACAACATTTTGATAAACTACATTTTCTTTAGTCAATGTAATTTTCCAGGTACAAATCAATGTATAAAACGATATATAAACCTTCTTATTTGTAAAGTAATATTAAGTTTTGGAATAACTTAATATTACTTTACAGATAATACGAAGTACATTTTTTCGATATCGACGGACGAAAAACCCAGATTCCCCTTTCCTCGAGGGAAATTTTATTCTTATCGGGTTGTCGTAGTGGCTACATGAACCACTTAAATTGATTTCATTAGGAGCTAGCCGGAGGCAAATGGACCTTTATAGATTCCTTCGAGATATTCCGATACAGTGGGTCAGCCTTTACGTAAAGTGGCGAGCAAGCATTAAGTTACATAATTGGACGTGCTTCTCTAGTACGCTTTGATTACTAATCACTTCACTTCGTAAAACCATTAATTAATATGTTATGTTGGTTTTTTCGTTATCTTATTTACTTGAGCTTATTAAATGGCCAGCAACACGCAACAATTCATCGAGTTTTGAGGTTTACTGTCTGGTTGTTTTATTATCTGGTAGGTTTAAACGAACCTTGTACACACGTCATACTACTGACGTTCGTACAAAATATACAAACCTGTTCTAAATTGTATTTTTAAAAGTAGCATTCGTTTTTTTTCTAGGGATTAAACTACATCTCTCCGCCATTTTAATCTTGATCAAAATCGATCTTGTACTTTAGGTATAAAAGCTTTAGTAACAAATTTAAGTGTTTATGAAAATAGTAAATCGGATATTTGATTAGTATATGTGTACAAACACATCTCGTTATACATTATAATACTTAGATCATAATAATAATATACAATTACCTCATTGTTTTCACTGCAAAGACATATATTGTATCCATTTAAAAAGCACCATTGAGCCTACTTAACAGGTTGCGAAATAACCATCTATCGTGGTTTCTATGCGAAATTTTCGCTAAGATACCACGAAATTGAATTGTCTATCGCAAAATTTCGAATGTTTGGATTTCCCAAAGGAATCAAAAATGTGGGATATTTGAAAAAGAGATCCGGGGCTCGAGTTCCAATTTAAAATTAATTTTTAATTCGCATGTGCACTACAACACCCGGATCCGAAGGCTGAATATTAAGCAGTTCTGCAGATGAGACCGGAAACGATTTCGGTACGAGAGCGTTATTTATAGAGGACTTGTCCCAGTACCAACTAATAACAAGTAGTGAACGAAGGTCGTCTAATAAAATATAAAACGACTCCATAATAAATTTAAACATGTATATTACCATGTACTAATTGCAACTACTAGATATAAATCAATACCTTATGAATTCCATAAGAATGCGAACTGGTTGAATTTTTGAGTCGAACTCAAGTTTTTAAAAGTTTTTGAAAGAAATCCTTACAAATTTTTCTTAACCGTTACAATAAGTGATAAATAATTTCTACTAATACTAGCTGCCACTAACAGCTTACTTTAAAAGCACAATAATCTAATATTCCTGCTTGATCCACTTGCAAACATTTACAAATGAGTCAGTGCGCTTACAAGCAGAAACGTGTAAGCCTACTTTATATATAATATATAAGAGAAGTACCTATATTAAAGGTTTAGGACGAAGACGTAAAATTCCCGTGTTTCAATTCCTCCTATACCCATAACAGGTGGACGGCAAGCTAATAGCTTATATTTTTTTGTCAACAGGATTAAAAAATGTATTCATTTATAATTATTGAAAAGAATTGCTATCTGTCTGGCCGTTGTTCGCTTAAGGTGCGACACAATCGTGATTCATAACACGGTGTCAACCAAAAATTCAATTTAAACGATTGGCTAAACAATCTGAGCTATTTATAAAGGACGGATTTTATGGAGCATTTTTTCTTTTGTAAATAAGTTCTTGGCATTGTTTGGTGCATGATAAATCCTCAAACTCTAACTCTATCTTTGAAATTAAAAGTGTCGTAAATCACTCTTTATAACATCTTTTCTTGAAGGTGCAATAACATTAGTAGATACTACTTCTAATAACTGATTATAAGAAAACCCATTTACAGAGTCCTTAATTCAGTAAATTGCGAAATTACTTAAAGAAACTTAATATTTACCTATGTCTTATACATAGTAATTGTTATTCTTTATTATACTCCCTATCCTATACAGGCTTTAATTTGCGCTTCCGTTTGATGAAACATTAACATTGAAGTGTAATTCTATGGTTTTAAAACCATTTCGGTATTAGCAGACATTTATATGTCGTCGAAGGGTAACATTTACCTACCCGTTTAGCCTCAGCTTTGTAGATCGCGCTGAGTATAGTCTAACGACACGCATAATTTTCCACTCAAAATAAATGAAAAGACCGCGCAACAGTATTTTGAGGCTTTCGCCTTGAAATAACGACAGCCTCAAAGGCCTATAAAAATGCAAATGTAATGAAGACGATGTGATGTTTCAAAAGAAAAAGAGTAGTACAAAATACGGCATCAATGAGTCGCTTTGATCAAACTTCTCTGAGATATGTTGCATTTAGAGTCCAACAATTCATCAATGTTTAAACATGATTAGTAGAAAAACATAAGATTACTTTAGTATAAATGACTCTTCAGTTACGGGCAAATAATAAACGTTAAGTTTCAAGGTTTTTACGGAATGTAAAGTATTTCTCTGAGCATTTAGCATTTATAAAACACACTTGAACCCAAATATCGACTTGGATGGAATGTTAACAATGTATAATCATTAAATTTGTCCTTGTTTACTTCTATATTTTTTTACGAAACAACTCGAGATTCACTGTTTACATTATTACATTATTTTTCCTAGGAATATAAATGGTTTTGCCATTCAATATTGAAACTTTGGGGCGAAGATGTTTAATTTAAATATTGAATGGGAAAAATAAGTAAGTTAATATTGATCTTGCAATTCGATTGATCTTGCAGTTCGAATATCAGTTATACGCATATCAACGAGTACGTCCATTTGCATAACCTCGTTCCTTCCCTCGACAAAAATACACTATCTAGAATTTGCATTCGAAAATGGTAAGAAATATAAGGCACGCCGCCTTATGTTTCATAAACTTCTGTAAAAATTAATAGAACTTGCAAAAATAGATCGATCAAAATCAGCGTGCAGTCTACCTGATATCTGACATAAAACTTATATAGATTTAAAGACCTGCCTCGAGTCGGCCACAGCTGTGTCACTACACCTGTAGAGTGACTACTGAGATGGAATGCCTAGTATACGTCTCTCTAACCGCAACCTTCACACCAGAACTCTAAAGCGCTTAACTGTTATTATAAGACAGAAGCAGTTGTGACGGCGGTACTTAGCATATATTTTCTGCAGCTTTTATCAATGACTAACAGTTCGTAGTCTTGTAGCTTGGCTATGCTACTTCTTGCATAAAAATGGTTAAAATCTTATTTTTAAAAGATTGTTTGATTTTAATTTGGAAAATAAATGCTTCGAGGAACACATACGATAAAATATAAAACAAATAAACTCGCCTGTTACTTGTTCTATGTATATAAAACATGATAAAAGTAGAAGTAAACGTAAATGAAAACGTAAACGTAAACGTAAACGAAAACGAAAAAGCTAACGTAAACGTATAATGTTATGTTAAATGTAAGGTATTTCATCGAGTCACTTTGCAGCAGCCGAGTTATCGATACTGTGCAATAAAGTGAATGGGTAAGGGCATTTAATAAATCAACAGTCAGCGAGCAAGTTCGATTTACGAAGCGAACTGGAAATTGCAGATAAGACAAAACCTTCACGCATCGGTTCTTGCTCCATCGATACCCGTCACAGTTACACTCAGTATACAAGATGATAAGTAATTTGTTATTAAATCATTTATGATTTTAGTTCCATAACGTGTGGTATTATTAAACATTAAAATTTGTGGTTTACACACACATAAAGAAGTAAAGAATGTTGACGATCTGGAACTCTTTGACCTGGCACCTACATCACCCTTCGTTTATCGAGGATGTGGTTCCATCCGCATCAACTGGACTCGTAGCGGTCCTCTACGGTTCGGTTTACGCGCTCTTTCCTGAACTTTTCCGTAAACATGCAAGATGTGGAATGAATATCCTCGTGAAGTATTTCCGAAGCGCTATGACAAGGGGGTCTTCAAGAAGTACAAAAAGAGCTCTCCTTTAAAGTCGGCGATGTATTGGCGACTCCGCAAGTGTTGCAAATGTCCATAGGCGACACTGTCTACTTTCCACCAGGTCGCCCTTCTAGTTTATTGTTAGGTACGTAAATAAAAAAATAAGTTATCTTACTATGTGCTACCAATAAGTACCTATACGTAGGAAAGATACTGGATTAACATACAACCTATTTATCCTACGTTATTTGACGACCCGCATAGCGAAGCGGTCACCATACCGGTCCGACACGCAATGGGTTCCGGGTTCGATCCCTGACCAGACAGACATCTAAAGAATTAGTTACGATTCTGTTCTGGGTCTGGGTTTTGTGTATTCACCTTTGTATATATAAATATCCTTTGTTAAACTTATTCAGTTTTACTCGATTTATAACAATAAAATCAAGTAGTGTCTACATTATCACGTAGCTCATCGTAGTAGTAAGCCTCAAAATGTGGATGGGTAATTTGCAAAATTTTTCACTCGTGTTTTCTGTTCTTCAGTAAATTATCATTTAGATAATATATTTACCATCCGGTGACGTAACACTGATGTGTTGTGATACACATGTACCTAATGCTTGCTTGTAATGTTACCTTTTCCGAGTCGTTTAGCCCTTACCGAGCCACGTACATGAGCGTTACGAGTGCCTACTTCTCTTAGGTAGGTAATATAGAAGTTTGTGTAAATATAATTAATTACTTTATATAGACTAGAATATAATAGTCCAATTCGCTATCTTCTCGTTGACGTGTAAGAAATTGATCACTTATGAAAAGAAATACAAGATATAGGAAAGGAAAGTAACTCCCCATGTGACTCTTCATTACCTACATTGACCGTGTTCTTATGGGAGAATGTCAGAACACCCTTATGAACAGTAAAAAGCCCATGTCCACTAGTGACCAAAAAGTAAAGGAATCTTATTCCTCGGGATTATGGATGGTTAATCTTTGGATGACGTAATACTTCAGAATCTTTGATATAATTTAGGTAGAGGTGTATACAATTTATTGATCGTTAGTTTTTCTTTTCAAAGTTAAATAGATTGCAATGTAGAAGTGGATTTTTGGAAGTAGATTTTTCTCAATAAAATTGAACTAAAATCTCTTAATTTTATAGGGACATAAAATTTATATTTAGTTGTAAGTACATTATTGCTAATTAAAAATTGCGTAATATTTATAGAAACCGTATTAAAAGTATAAAAAGCAGTTTTAAATAATAAGACGAGTAAGATTGCAAATGAAAAAAACTATTTCCTCTGTGAACAGTTAACGATAAATCTGTGTACTTAACACTCATTTGAAGAGTATACGAAATTTCGCACAAACACAATAAAGACTTTGTTAACTTTCATTTGCAACTTGGTGAAACTCTTAGCAAGGTTTACGTCTATATGCACGAATAAGAATGTACTTGAATAGTTTTCGCTCATCCCAACTGAAGTAGCAAGTTGTTACAAGTTGGAAATTCGCGGTGGAATTGCAATGAATGAACAGACTTAGTGAGCTTGATTACAGAGTAATTTCGTTTGAAAAGTTTTCTTACTACACAAGAACTACTGAAGTTAGCCACAGATTTATTGCCGAGCATAAGTAGAAATATCTCGTATTAATATCTGTGCCTTTCAGGACAGAAATAAGTTATACTACAAAGTCAATACCACAAACGAGTTCTGCCACCTTCACTGTTCCATTTAAAACTTGTATGGCACAATGAAAATTGAACAAAATCTTTTCAATTCCAATAAATCGCGACGCAAGTTATTGAAATGGCTTGAAACATTATCTTTATATCGATGCACTTTTCAGTACAATGTTCTCGGTCGGAAATCCACTCACGATATGACTGCAAGCTGTAAAAGGAAATGTAGGTATTGTGTTCGAGGTCTATGGAAATGTCGCCTGATACATTGTTTCCGCTGTACTTACTAACTCAGAAAACGGAGCGATTTCCATCAGTTAAACTGAGTATTATAATAGTATATACAACAATTATGTAAAGTACTGGGAAATATTCGACATCAATCACTATCGCCTGCGCCTCCACAGAGCGTTGCTATTATATTAAATACTCTTTTAAAGAATACATATATTTTTAAGAATAGAAAATATCTTATTCTTTTTTATTACCTTGATTTAACATTCTAAATATCTCACTCTATTTCATTAAAATGCACGCACTCCATAAAAGTTATTGAAATTGAAGTTATGTAATTTATTACTTAAGTGTAAACTTGTGTAAACCTCTGTTACTCAAAGATAAACTATATTACAATCGACCGATTACTTTCTTCATGTGAAATAAAGGTCTCCTCATCGTCACTGACTTAAGATTTTTATAGAGACCACCACAGCGAAAATATAGCAACAAATGTTAAAGCCTGTTAGTCTTCGAATACATAATATAAGAGCATGAATACTTTTCACATAAACGCGAAAAAACAAGTCATGTAGATTCATAACACACCTAAATATGAAAAGTTTTCCACCAAATACTAGAAAATAATGCTTATTCTTTCAAAGCACCATCGGCAATACCAGAATATTTGTTCCTGAGTTTTACTTTATACGATTCACGACACAAACAGTGAGGTTTATGCATAAATATAAGGTTTTCAATGCGAGAGTGATAATAAATACTGGTAAAGTTACTATCATTAATCATTCCATATTTATTTTACTTTAGTCAGCTGATATATTAATTGATTCCCGCAACACAAAACAAACGAATCAAACAAAAGTCGTTTAAATTAAATAAATAAGCGTTGTTTTTAAATAAATTTAGAGAATAAAACTTTTTAACAAAAAATAGAAACCGACTTCCATGTCACCAAAAAGCAATAAAATAATTTAAATATATGT
>DWNE01003046.1:0-17462 GCA_018249875.1 Cecropterus toxeus | reverse complement strand
TTACATTTACTTAAACTAAATATAACAAAAGAAAAATTATTTACAAAATGTACATATATACAAAAATGAAAAACAAAGATATAAGAACAAAAACACTACCATAAAAAATTATTAGCGTCGCTGTCTCTGGGCAAGGTTCCCAAGATGCTGGCAGCATTTCTTCTTTGCATGGCTATACCAATAATTGGAATGGAATGGAATTAATTTGTGTTTGACTTTTATCATCGTCAGACCGAGTTTCAGACTCATTTCCCGGTCAGTTGATCTAAAAGCTTAATTAAGTGTTCTGTTTTGCAATATCTTTCATTGTCCATGGGTCGTCCTTATCATCCCTTGTTTTATAAACAAGGTAGTAAAAATAAGTATGTTATTGTATAAGTATGTATTATAGTGCCACTAAATACTTTAAAGTTTTATATTTTTACAATAAAATACCTATTTTGGACTATTACGATTAATTTATCCTATTAATGATTCCAGTTTTTTTTTGTTATAGATCGAATTGTTTATTTAGATCTTTAAATACCGGTCCGGGATGTGTCCGATACGGAAAGTAGTAAACCTGATCTGGAGAAAAGTAGCACGTCTGAGCTTGGCGAGGTCATTGCGCCTTCCTGAAGTGGGTCAGATAGTAGTGACATTTTTTACGTAACATTGGTTTCGGGCTCCTGCAAATGAATTGTTTGTTCTGGTACAACAAGAAACATTCTATCGAGAAAAAAAAACATTATAAATCTGAACGAATGATTTGTTATTCGGAATGTTATTCGTGTTTTCGCCTAAATCTGCAACACTCTCAGGAAGCGGCCAAAACAGGTTAGATATTTCTGGCCGATTGGAGCTAAATTTGTGCATGTCATGTAATTATATACCTCATATTTATGTAATTAATTTTAATATTTATTTTTAATATCTTTAATTAATTTATGTAGTCTTACAAGAGTATATATTATATATATATTTCAGAACATTCTATTATACTAACTTTCATCATATGTCAGACGTCAAGATCCGTCAAGCCGTTTGGGCTGTAGCGCGTGCCAAAGAAATGGACATACATATAAACACACATACATACGCACGAAAAACATTACCCTCCATCTGACGCAGTTGCGTTAAAAAGTTTCCCCGGTCAACAAATCAACATACAAAAAGTTTCAATCATATTTTTACACGACCATTCCCAAAAACATGTCTAGACAAACTGAACTAGGAACTAAAATCTCCTACAGGACCATGCCACATACCCTCAAAATGGGTGCAAGTTGGGGACAAATTTATGTGCATATCGGATCGCCATTAAGAACTTGGCAGGATCCTACACCGAGCGTACAATTGATTTTTATCTGCTCCATTCGTATTCTATAGCACTTTTGATTCTATTACTGGATATTTTATTTCTAGAGGATTATGTTTCTTCTTGCAAGTACATAAGAAAACGTTAATAGAGGATTTATGTGGGCCTTAATTTTGATAACAGGAACATCACATGCACTGATCTTGCAGAGTTATATGCGTATTCGGAATTAATTATAATCAAATGTTTTAAACATCTTGAGGTTAAGAAAGGGATTTCTAAATAATAAAATTGAACTAAGAATATTTTTTCTTTTTGTAACGTTGGTTATAAAAGGTCCCCGAAAAAAATGTACCAATCAACTGTTGGCCATTGTGACAGAATATTTTTAGGCTGCAGGTCTTTTCTCATACAAAGAGGACACTAGTGCATAAATGGATTAATGACAGTTAATGGTAAAGGATCAATGTACGATGTATTGTGGTCATAAATAGGTCCATAGATAAAATATATCTTCCCGGGAATGTCGTAAAGTCTACTAAGAATCTAAATCTAGGAGATACGTCAGCATTTGCCTCTAGAGTTATATGTCCTGCGGTTACTAAGACACATAGCCAAACGTGCAGACTGCTACGAAAACTATCCGTTGCCTGTGTGTTTAGACTTTTGACGACTGAGAGATAAAATAATTTAAGAGCTGGGTTATTGTCATTTCACCGGAATAAAACACGCTTTCTACACTCATAGCCCCACACTAGGATGTTCCCCTGTGTTGTGGGTACCAGGGACACACACAGACGAATACACAAACATCCAGACCCAGAACAGAAATCTTAACTCATCATTCATATTTGTCTGGCTGGGAATCGAACCCGGGACCCACTGCGCGTCAGACCGGTATGGTGACCGATCCGCCACGCGGGTCGTCAAATAATCGGTCGGGAATAATGTAAAAATAATCGTTAGAAGATTGTACTAATGTTCTTACCAAATAACAGCAGTGTTAAAAGCTCATGTGTTTTAGATTGAAGAGTGTGTAAAAGCAGACATACTTATCGGAGGCGTTCTGACTTAAGCTACAGGAGATAGACTGCGCATCCTTAATAACTTCAAGTAAGACCTTATCTAGGGTTGATAGCAGACGTCCATGCGCGGCAATGCGGCATGCCCATCAGGTGGGTTGCATGTTGGTTTCGGACTTCACATGTAGTGATGTCGCAAAAAGTGAAGTATAGAACAAAGTCGCTTTCCGCTTTCTGTCTGTCCCTATGTATGCTTAGATCTTTAAAACTACGTAACGGAATTTAATGCGGTTTTTTAATATATAGAGTGATTTAAGAGAAAGGTTTATATGTATAATACATGCATAATATAATAGAGAAACTTAGATAATTTTAGAGGTATCTTATGTGATGACGAATTGTATACATTGTCTGCTGATAAAAGGCTTTGAACATTGTACATTCAAAATATATAAAACTTTCTGTATATTTAGCATTGTATATTATATGCCGATCAACATTGCACCTGTACGAAGCCGGGGCGAGTCGCTAGTCTATTATGAGTATATTATAAAAATACAGACGAATTGAGAACCTCTTCCTTTTTTGGAAGTCGGTTAAAAATAGGTGAATAATGGGTTAAGACGAAGATTCTGTAAACTTAGATTACAGTTGCAAGCAACAAAAAAAGCAACAAAAAAACAGACATTGCGATATGCTACATTTAACAAACTACTTGTTTTATCGTTAAGCGGGTAAAATCTCCTACTATTTGAAGATTGCAAGGAGTCAGCTAGTCGTTATGATATATTGAGACTCTTTGTCTGCACTAGAGCGGATGGTTAAAATTTTCTCAAGAAGAATGCGTGTTTTGACGGAGAGCCAAGGAATTTTCACGAGACAAATTGTTTGAACGAAATTTTGATCAAATTCTTGAACAATATTATGTACGAATATTCTATATGTACATATATCCAATAAATGTGTTTTACATAAGTGGCGACATAATATGGCGGATTGTCAATCGTATGATTCAACCAATATTTAACGTAGCAGTTATATAAATGATATATCCAAATTCAAATTGGTTATAGCTTTAGTTGACGCATGCGCTGTAAGTAATGAAAAAGAAATGTCCTCTTTTTGTACAGACATACGGAGACTCTTACAAATTGTTAGTTAAAGCGTTATTTTTTAGACAAGTTAGAAGGTTAGTGCTAAGAAATTAATAAACGATGACCACATATTAATTGCTTCCCATTCGTTAGCCATAGCAACAGCTTCAGAGGTAGTAAAGCGATGGTCAAATTCAGACAGAACATATTTGTTGCATGTGTATAATAGTTGTCACTATACAAATATTAGAGTTGCGTAGCTCGCGAGTGATAGAAAAGATATTCAGCTAATCACTCGTCGGCTCATACGATTTTAGATCATATCTTTATATCTGAGTGATATGGCTCAATACAAACGAATCGAATGCGTTTAATTAAATGAATTATTATACGTGAAAATATTGCAAACATTAATTGTAAGACATTCTTATGTTATGTCTATTGCATAACAATCCCCTAGCATAAGTGTTATTGATCCCAGCTCTGTGAAGTTTACGGACAATGCGCTATGTCCCGAATTCATTTTACAATTGCATGAACATTGGAGACAATTTATCTCTCTTATCAACGTTGGCAAGCACCTGCATGCTGGAACAAGGACAAAGCGGCCACCGCACTGCGTAACAACCTAATTATTGTGTAATGCGCACAGATGCGAAAGTTAGTTCGCGGATGATTCAGTGGTGCGTCAGTTTTATTCCAAATTGAAATGTAACTCAGTTTTGTAATTTTATTTTGCGTTTGTGTTATTAAAAAACAATATAGACTCAAGGAGCGTAGAGGTTGTAACCTTCACAAAGAATTCAGTTTTAAACCAGAGTCTGAGATATTTAAGTGATCGTTTAAAATTGTGATGATTTCTTGGTCCTAGAATCATGAGAGTTAAACCATTAGAAGCAGTTTTTTATTCTATTCTGCAAAATGAAAATGATACGAGTACGAGTTACAGTTTTTCTATCCTTTTACGTCGATATAGTTAATTTAATATTTAGCTTAATTTAAATCAACGAGGAACTTACTACATACGTTATTAAAGTATTTAACAATATCATAATTTCAATAAACTTAGATGTCAATGATTTAAGAAATTCGAATCCGATTAGGTATGAACATACAAAACACGTTCGCATGCTATTAAATCCTAACCCGGAATGGTCCAAAATTGGACAAATCGGCGATCGGAAGTTGGAGGACGGCCATTGTCTTCCGGAAACGAGAGGCGCGTGAGGGGCAGCGTCCCCGGAAATGGCATGCGACCGGTCTTAGCTTACCTGTGTGTATGTTTCATAAAATGATCGGTGACTTCTGTTAAGCTACACAGGTAGAGTTTATGCAATGCATATCAGACAGCGGCGGCACCACGGCAGTACC
Source organism: Cecropterus toxeus (assembly GCA_018249875.1). NCBI lineage: Eukaryota > Metazoa > Arthropoda > Insecta > Lepidoptera > Hesperiidae > Cecropterus > Cecropterus toxeus. The sequence goes on along the minus strand of DWNE01003046.1, from coordinate 12,678 downwards.
CTTAATACGAATTTATCTTATTTCCCCCAAACAATATTTTTTATCAGACTGCGTCAGGAAGAGGGTTATGTTTTTCGTGTGTATGTATATTTGTATGCATGTTTGTTTGCATGTATATATGTCCATTTCTTTCAGGATTTTTTTATTATTACGACGATATGGTTATAAAATGAGAGCTAGTAAACGGACCATTCTCAATACATACTTTTTTGGTGAAAACTCATACAAAGCGTTTAAATTAAAAATAAAATAATTATGTACCTTAGCTTAGCTACCTAATTATGTACCTGTTTGTTTTTAATATTTTTCACATGATTACAAGTTTAGGTTTTTGTTCATACATTGCAATGTACACTTCACGTGTTTTTTTCGTGTTCCGTCATACGTCGCAATGTATTTTGAAGTGATGGACGATGGACATAAACAACGATTGTTTTAAGAAAACATAATACATTATACATGTGCGTACTAAGGGCACAGGACCATTTTCTGGGCTATAATTAGAGGTAAGGTAGAAGCTTTAGTCCAGGCATATAACGCATTTATCGAAAGTATGTTCTCCTTAAAAACGTAAGAGATTCTTACACGAGGCGTTCTAATTTAGTCCTTAACTGCTTAATATAGCAACACATCCACGCTTACTAAACTTCGACTACCTTTAAGACAGAACTCAATTCTATTCATGACTTTGACTAAATGAAGATATTTAAAGGGCAGTAACAGTAAGCAGTAACTATCATGAGGAGCACGGAATTTTGTTACGTAATTTCATTAAACACAGCTTAGCTTTTCCAATAGTACATTAGCGCCAGTTCGCAGTAAACGTTACTTTAAGAAACAAGTCACACAATTAATCAAATGCAAGTTGTAAAATTTAAACGACTTCGACAACGAACGCCCTTATTCCGAGCGCTAATTGTCGCGACAACGTTTTATAGCCGTTTTAGTATCGAGACTCGTTCGATTATTTTAAACTTAGGAGTTTAAGCACACTGCTGGATTTTAGTTCTCTGTTAGGTATAAAATCCCACATAACCCAGCGACGCTCCCAAGGCGTCGGGTACCTTTTGAAGGCTTCCCCTCAAAAAAATAAATAAAGATATAAGCTTTTATTACAAAGGCTGTTTTAATTCTAAGGTTGGTAGATTTCTTGGGTCAACCCTCGAGGTAAACTACAATGGATGAAATGGGCTTTATTACTACAAAATGTATGTTTCCCTAATATAAATGCTTTAAACATAAACGCTTTCTACACTCATAGCCCCACAGTAGGATTTACTCCTGTGTCGTGGATGCCAGGGACACACAAAGATGAAAACACAAACAACCAGAACCAGAACAGAAATCTAAGCACATCGTTTACATTTCTGTCTGGCCGGGAATCGAACTCGGGACTCACTGTCAAATTCGTCGTAATAATCATATTGTGATTGTAGTTACATAGTTACATTTCTAGTTATATGCAGCACGTTATTCCGCCCGTTCGGAAGTAATTAGACGGCGGTACGCAAGTTGGCCGATAAAATACTTTCTTCATCAACTTAATGGAGCGGCCGTTGATTCGGGCTCGTTATTGCGGATCGCTACGTCACTGTTGTTATTGTTTCCAGAATAGGTGTGTTCGTTCACATGTTTTCATTTACTTGGTTTGGTGCGTTGGACAATCATCGGTGTTCGTTTCAAGTTATGTATACCAGAATGAATTTGACAAAGCACTACCGTGCTTTTCGATAAAGAACGTACTGAGATATGCTACTGGACTTAAAGAATATGAATTGACATAAATGATGAAGAATGCATAACAAACTATGAAATTTCGGAATCTTAAACCTGATTATAAAACATCTACGAATATATTTACAGTAATATTTTTAGTTCGTGAGTAATTTTTTGCCGACTAGGTAGCGCAATCGTCACTGAATCAGTTTGTCATTTAGATTGTTTGAGGTTCGAGTCCTGTACAAATAAGTACTGAAGGGATTAATTTATTTTACATATAATGAAAACAAAATTAAATTAACTTGACAATAAAGTGTCACATACTTTCAACGACGAAATAAAACTGGAAATCTGGAATTTATATGTTTATATATATACATCAATGTGTTAGTAACATTTATAAAGGAGGGTCAGAAATAAACAATGAGTCCGTGCATCTTATTTCATCGTAACGTCTTCCTTCCTCTTAGGTTTCCATTGTCTCGGCGGTCCATTCTACCCCATTACCCCCTCAGATAACGTCGCGATCTTACCGCCCCGCTGCACTCAAACTAACTTAGAAATTATCTTGAGAACTCATCTTCAAATATTATTTTAAACCTGTCTGAGAGTTATCATTTCGTCATATTCTTTGGTGAAAGTGCAAATATGTATAAAATGATGAGTTTAAAATTGGTTTTTGAGTTCTCTTGAAGGTGGAGGTCTCTGTGACAAGATTGTGATGTCACCGCCACCATATTGATTTTTAAAACTTTTATCAGCTTTGGTTTATTGAACATGGTGAGATACAGTCAGCTTATAGCTTACCTTACCTAGGAAGTACGTTATGTAGAAGACCAATCGTATTTACTTATGTATTATAGATAAATACAGGGTATAATGAGCCATGGTGAGTGGTTACTGCTGCCCATGGACATTTGTAAGCAACCTCATATAGAGCAGGGGTTCTATATGAAGTCTATCACAGATGAGTTGCTACTCGCGAGGACAGAGATGGTCGCCTCATATAAAAGTGAGCCGGCAACCACACCTTTCCACCGAAACACAAGAACTGCTTCACGCCAGAAATTGGTGTGGCGGTGGTACTTCCCCGGTCGAACTACATTGGTTCTACCACCTGGCGTAAGTCTACCGCGCTGACAAGGTGTTGATTGGTAGACATCACAAACTTTAAAGATCTTTTTTATTTATTCCAGGCATGTAAGATTACATAAAATTTTTGACAGTTCATCAAGTGATAAAATTAATTTACAATATGCGCAAAAGATGTCTGGGGTCGAAGCTAAACCCCTCCCCTCGTTTGAGACTTTCAATCATTACGTTATCAGTGCTGGTATGTGTGGATCCCATAATCATTTATAGCACTCGTACACATAACTTCCTCAAGTTACACAAACATTCTTTATGGCAAAAACTATGCTTATCTCACCAATAATTCACGGGTGACAATAAAAATGGCGGCACATAAACAAGGAATAACCAATATAGATGCGGGAACGACCGCGGAACGATATAAGGATTCGCGGAACCAAGAAAATATGAGATTTGTTGGGAAAATATTGTGAAAAATCTGTAATTTTATAAAACAGAATATCTACCTGTTCGTTTTTTCGCCACGCAAAACCGGAGATAAAATAAACGATAACTCAATAAATATCGAATAGATATTTTTGTTTGCTTACTTACTAATTAATCTATAGTATGTCTGATTTTTACCTGAAAAAGATAAAAATAAAATTAGTATTGTTTAAAAAATAAATGTGTTGTAACTTGGTCTTTAATTTTATAATTAAATAGACATATTTGAGTATAAAATTACCCACCCACCCTAATGTATGTATTTATCCATTACATAGACCTTTCATACCTTCGTAACCACAACGGCATGCGTCATTGGTGTTCACGCGGATTCATTTATGTCTTTAGACTAATATTATCGCGGAATTGGTACCAAAAACCGGGAACACTTCAACACAATTGTTTTAAGTATTCTATCTCATACCACATACTCTTAATGAGTAGCAACGCATTTGTAATTAACTTCAAATAGAACTTCGCTTTTAGTTGGACTTGGTCACCGATTTTCATGGGCAGAGATTTTCATGATTAGATGGTAGGTATTTACGTTCGGCATCCACACCCTTTTAATAAAACGCATTAATTGCACTAAACTGCACTCTTGCATTTAGCTAGAAACAGGTATAACGGTGGTAGTCTCAAACCGTACTGGCTCTACTACTGAACCCACAAGGTACAGTCAGCCACTCAAAATTTTTAAGGACAAAAATAATGATCTCAACTCTTAACAACGCAAACAAGATCGTAATCCCGATTCTTTGAACATTACGGCATATAACAAGTCCCTAACGAGTAAATACCTCGGGCTGTTGCATTAAAAGGAGCGCAGAAAAATAAAATTCGACAAGAAACCCATGCCTCCAGGACAGTATCACAGTTATCTAATTCCCATAATATGCGTAACTTGTCAAACTTCTCCGATAGGGGGCGTTATGGGGACTTTGTTCCCATGGCGCGCTTTTTTCGCCGATCTCGTCAGTTTCGGGTTGGCGTTATGTCTTAGGGTTACTTTGCTGGCGGTTATGAGTTATTTTTATGATGCATATAATATGCATAAATGTACATTGTATTCAATTTTTATTTTGTTTATTATTCAGATTTTGTTTAGTTACATAACATCAAGCAAAAAAAATACTGGCGGTCACCCATCCAAATATTGACTTCACCCGTCATTGCTTAGGTTTATAAATCCATTACCAGCTATAGAGCTTCGTCATACAAGTAGGAATAATGATATTGTGTACTTGAGTGGGTAGCATATATCCAATCTATTAGGCTTTGATTACCGATGTCAAAGGGTTAATGACCTCTTAAGACTCGAGTCCCTTTGATCATTCTATAACATTAAACTATGGTTATAGTAATTAAATCGGTATTGTATTACTAAATTTCTATGTGATATTCAGTGCACTGCCTTTCTTGTTTGTCTGTTTTTTGGTTATTTGCTTTAATTCGTAGGTAGATGGACAATAATCTTTACGTTTCAGTTTTATGTTACAGGTGCATTTCGTTATTTGAAAACAACGATTCATATAAAACAAAGAAAATTCGTCGTTCTTACGAGTCGCATTCCTCGAAACGGTACCTTAAGAAAACCTTTCTTCTTATCAATATGAATGAAACATGCCAAAATGACCTTTGTCGTTTAGGTATTAGTACTTACAATTGCTTATAGTGTTTGTGCTCGTTGTTTTTCAGCGCATAAAATTGTTTACAGCTCTTGGCAGCGTCTTCAAAGGACTAAGTTGGCTGTTGGATGGTCTTGGGCGGCACTTTTTCCTCGATACAAAGTTATCTTATTTTATCTTTAAAGGGCAAAGCCTGAGTTGATCATGTTTTTTTACAATATAAAAGTAAACGAGAGTAATTGTAAATGGCCAGTACTAATCTGAGTCTAATCTAAGTAGAATAAGGATAGATTCCTTTAGGAAGTATAATACGGGTGGCTACCTAAGATCTTTCACAGACAAAACTAATCACACACACACGCTTTCTACACGCTTTCTACACTCATAGCCCCACTCTAGGATTTTCTCCTGTGACGTGGGTGCCATGGACACACAAACACGAATACACAAACACCCAGACCCAGAACAGAAATCTAAACTCATCATTCATATTTCTGTCTGGCCGGGAATCGAACCCGGGACCCATTGCGCGTCAGACCGGTATGGTAACCGCTCGACCACGCGGGTCGTCAAATTTTAATCGTCATTCTTTATATTTTAATAATGATTATATTATGTCAGATAACAATTTATGTTACAGCACGGGCATAGCCAGGTTTTGATAGGGAGGGGGGTTCAACCACGGGCATAGCCAGGTTTTGATAGGGAGGGGGGTTCAACCACGGGCATAGCCAGGTTTTGATATCGGACGTGTTCAAGAAAAATAGACAATAGGAACATAAAAGTGATCATTATTTTTATATAAACTGTATGTTTATGTATGTATAAATCGTTATTATATGAAATTTTATTCAAGGCGTTTGTGTGTATATTTATTTCGATCATATGTAATGAGTAAAACGCCGGTAGAAATGCCGCCTTTGATTTGATTTTAATTTTAATTTAAAAAAAGCACGCATCTACACTCATAACCCCACACTAGAATTTTCTCCTGTGTCGTCAGTAACATGGACATACATAGACGAATACACAAACACCCAGACCAAGAACAGAAATCTAAATCTAAACTCATCATTAATATTTCTGTCTGGCCGGGAATCGAACCCGGGACTCACTACGCGTCAGACCGGTATGATGACCACTTCGCCACGCGGGTCGCCTTTAGTGTATATAGTGTATTCTTTTCTTCGTAGCATCACCACAATTCACAATTTGTTTTTTCCAGGTCCAACCCAAGGCAACAATGCAACAGGTGGTGGCCAACAAGAGTTTCATCAACAACAACAAATGATGTTCGGTGGGCAACAACAGGGTGGCGGTAATCAACAACAGGGGAACTTCCAACAAAGATTCTAATGAATATATTGTTAGTATTATGATCTGATTTATGAGGTCTGTTTTGTACAGAATGAAGGATTTTACATCTATAAAGCGTTTTTTGTCGCTCTGTCTGTTAATTATAACAAAGTTCTACTGAATTGACTTCAAGATATTATAAATTTACGCTTCTTTTAATAAGCAAATAAACTTATATATTATACTAATATATAAAAATGAGATTAGGTCTGTCAGTTCGTTACTCAATTACGCAAGAACGACTGTTCCGATTTACGTGAAATGTTGCATGAATGTAGCTTATCTAACTGTTCAACTTCTAGGCTACTTTTCAATTAAATACTTTGCACCATTTAATTATGGCAACTATTTTAGTGACTTCACTACATCCTTTGGTTGCAAGATAAGAAATAGCAAACTCTTTATATTAAAATGATATTAAAATTTAATTTTCTGCACGAAAAGTCATTTTTTTTCGTGCAAATGCAACCATTCTCTAGTAAATCCTTATTTTTTTGTTCCGTAACATAAGGGTACTTCAGTAAGTTTGAAATAGATTGTCACTTTTTTTAAACGAAAGATGTTAAATATATTTTTTAAAATATTCAAAAGATTCGGGCTGATAAATTGTACTAACATTGTAATAACATTTTTCTTTTTTAAACGGACTCTGCAGTAGTTTAGTAATGAGTTGAGAAAAAAGCGTTTTTATGTATTTGCAAATAAAAAAGTGTAACGTGATTTATAATAATACACTTAAACTAGTTAATAAAGTTTGTAGATTACTTATATAATTTAATTGTGTATAATTTAATTTGAGGATATATTTTAATGGTGTCGTAAAAAAAACTGTTAAATTAATTACCAATGCATAGTGATAAGTCGATGGTGTATCTAAATAAATAAATAAATAAAAAAGTATTTTTAATATGAAGGGGGATTTGCTATGTTACTCATATGATGTTTCATATAATATAGTGAAGTTTAGAACGTTAAATATTATGATTGTGTTGATAACGGCACCAGCTACGACTAAAAATATATCGACGTCCTCGATGACGAAGTTGTATCATCATTATTATGACACGAAATAATAGACGGAGCGACCAAAACTAATAAAGTCAACAATTTAATGGAATTTTAGTTGGTTAGAAGGAATTATTATTATATAAAAAGTAGTATTAACATTCAGACTGAAATAATAGTAGAAGTAAAAGTAATGAAGTAATTGTAAATATTATGATTTGTAACAAAATAAAGAAAAGTAACAAAATATGTTCTTTAATTTAAAGCTCTTGTTTTACAAAATGTATAAAAATTAAAATACTGTGTGTAATCACTTACAATTCTATGGACGGAAACAGTTTTGAGAAAGACTGTATAAACGTTCAATTTTATAAACTTCTTATGCACTATTTACATCAAATATAAATAGAATTATAATTAAAAATCGAACATTATGTTGCTTATGCTAATATAAGTATTTCTATTTATACTATAGTTTTCCATCAAAAAAAAAAAAAAAACTGCTAAACTCGTAACGTCGTAAAAATAGATAAAAAACGTGACGAAATATGAATAATGCATTAAATAATTCCGTCAATTATATCATTACACATATTTATTAAATTTTTCCTTACAGTATTGATGTGATCTGAAATGTTTGACCTTATATATGACTTGTAAACAATTTATTATCGTGTTAATAGAATTATTGGCTCTTCATACCAGTGCTTTGAATAAATAACTGCACTAATCCAAATGAATCTATTTTAACTTCAACATACATTTTAATCCTTATTGTATCTATTATTTCAGAATTGATGTCTTTGTGCTATAATTCAAATTTTAGCTGTACTATAGAAAAATAAAAAAAACATTAATTTTATCTGGGTTCCCTGTAAAATTTGCGTTTTGTATTGTGTTATTATTCGTGAAAAGCAATGATATATAACGTTTTTGCGAAACACTGCCTATGCCTCAATTAACACAATGTATTACCTATTTACAGTACGATGAAGACACATACTTTTGTTCGATCGTTACGTCATACTCGTAAAATATTTTCGTCCGTGACCGACTAGTTTCGTAGCAAATGTAAAAAAATGTAACGTAATGTATACGATAGTATAACTTATTCCTTAATACCTTATTATTATTCCTATATACACCGTGTCCTACGGCGCTAGTTCTACGACTGTACCTGGGACGTTACTTATGATTGTGTATTGGGACTTGTTCAGTTCGTCCCTTCTTATTTTGGTTTTGTCGACAGTTTGAATCCGCGTGCGTAGCTTCCCACAACGGCCATTCGCGATCTTCCCATAAATTGCTGAAATAAGATATTTTTTCAATGATTAATATTATATCAGTTTTGTATCACTAATAAAAATACATGTGACCAATAAATAACCTCTGTCCTTTGGGAAGTCTGTTGATAATAATTATTATGAAGGTTGAATTAAAATAAAATTAGCATGGATACTACTACTACTACTAATACTACGCTAAAATACTTACGATTGGCTCTAAATGTGTTGTGGCATGCCATGTGGCACATAGACGGAAATCCTTTTAAGGTCTCCGGATTAATTTGAATGTCTCTTTGTGGACTTGCACAAATCCGGTCCTTTTTATCCCTGCAGGAATTCAGACATCTTTCGTAGTTCCTAGCGTTCACTTGAGAAGTCGGTTTCGGTTTTAAAGTCGTAGGCTTTGCAGTTGGAGTAGGCTTATTTTGTAGTACAGTTCGCGAACCTTGAGACGGCGTAAGCCTTATCGTGATGACAGGATTTTGAGATTTTGCAGCTGAAGTGGCCGGGCGTAGAACAGTATTGTTCGCTCCTTGGCATGGGAACATATTTGGTGCTTGCGTACGATTTGGTCGACGATTATTTAGTCTTCCACCGTTTATGCGGTTCCTTTGACGAGGAGGACGTGTACTTATACCAGTGGGCATATAAGGAGGATAAGTCATAACGTTATTAGGAATCTGGTTATTTGGCTGCATATTGTTCTGTGGTTGGTTTACAGGAAATTGGTTATTTGATGGTTGATTATTGGGAGGTTGGCCTATTGGATATTTGTTGTTTGGTGGTAGACTATTGGCAGATTGAGTGGCTGGATTTTGGTTATTTGATGGCAGATTATTGGGAGGTTGACTGATTGGGTATTGGTTATTTGGTGACAGACTGTTAAGGGTTGGGTTCGTTTGGTATCTATTATTTGGTTGTTGGTTAATTGGTGCCTGGCTTAGCTGTTGATTGTTAAGTGGAGGATTATTTGGTGGTTGATTGATCGGAGGCTGGTTATTTGGTTGTTGATTATTTGTTTGGATCGCAGGAAACGCGTTAGCCGGTTGAGGGAAGAACTGATTTGGGATTTGTGGTCGTTGTATAGGTCTGGTTCCAATTACATTATTAACAGCGGGTCGTGTAACAACCCTTGCTACAGGCCTCGTTGTTATCGATGGTGCGGGAAACTGCTGTGGTATTTGCGCGTTAACTGGCGGCATGTTTTGAGGCGGTTGCTGATAAACTACTATGTAATTTGGTTGCCCCATAGCAGGTAGTGGCTGTCCAGGAATGAAATTTCTATTCGCTACTTGAGCAGGTAACAAAAATTGAATGTTTTGTGGTTGCATTTGCGGTACAAGTCGATTTTGGATGGCCGGCGGTTGATTTTGTTGTACATTTTGAGTATTAACGTTGGGTAATTGACTTCTTGCTAGATTTGGTTGTGGTTGTGCTTGTGTGTTTCTCGGTATTGACGTAGACTCTGTAACTGTTGGTTGTGATGTTGTTGAAATTCCTTCTGATGTAGATGTTTGCGTTGCCGGTGATTGTGTATCTCTAGGTGGTGGGTTCGAATAATCTAATAAAGGTGGGGACGATGGTGGTTCAGTTGATAACGGGATCACATTAGGAGGATCACTGTACTGTGTGATCGGCGTTGGTGAGGACACTACTCCGCGGTTTGATACAGTTGGCGATGTCGGCGGCAACACAACGATTGGATTCTCTGGTGAAAACGATGTTTCCGTCGAAAACAACTCTGTTATTGGTTTTGGAGAAAAGTTTGTGTCGTTTATATCATTGGCCGCGTACCACTCTGGCGCTGAAGTAGATGATTGCGCTCGACATAGTTGTAACACTGCAAAAATAAAACGATGTTAATTATTAATAATATCTAATTTGTTGTAAAAATAGAGCATGCAGTGCACCTGATGGTAGGTTGGCACTGCGAGAACATCTGTAATCTACCTCCTTTTACACTATGCCTCAAATCCCTAAATAGCAACACTTCACTATTACGAGGCAATGAGCTCTCTAAATATATATGGAAATGCAACCCATAGAAGAAGTATTCAAGCTTTGTAGCTTAGATCTTAATTAAATGTAGCGTTTTCTCTGATGTAGCGCTTTATTTGCGACGTTACTGTAATGAGCAGCAATGAAACAAATAATAGTTAATTATCACTATTTCGATATAAATATATCCAAATTAAACCGTCCAGAGTCGCCAATTTAAGAACATGTTATGGCTTCAAGAATCCTACGGATGTTGCTGTTTATTCTTATTTGCGGGAGCGTCACATCTTGCAGACTCAAAACTGGTTTTCAAGGTTTACTTTTTTGCGATCGCTCTTCCTCGTAAGGTCATCTCCCTGAGGTAATGACGGAAATAATAAGTAAACCCTCAGACCAGACCAAAAAAAGATAATCACTTAACATAATATTGAAATTTTCCCAAACTGGTATGGTGTAGTTGTTTAGAAAAGTAAATTCAAACAAGAAGTTAAGATTACGATAAATTACGAAAAATACTGTAATTTTCTAAATGCTTTCGGTTAAAACTAAATTGAAATAAACAAGTTAAACAAATGTCTTGCAAATTTCAGTTTCAAAACATTCACAAAATCGACCAATCTGATATATTCAGTTACTTAAAAAGTGCAAACCTGTAAAAATAAATGAAAATGAAGTGTGCCTATCTGTAGTTAAAAAATAAGAAAGGCCTTTCCAAGCATTTTAAAATATTCAGAATAAAAGATCCTTGTATTCTATTGACTTAGGTTAGTTTCGGTAGCTCCTCGAACCAGAATATTCTATTTAGACAAGCCTTTACGCAAAGGCAGAATAACCTGAACATTATTTATTTCACGTTTATTCATCCTACTGGATCCTACTGGAATTAAAATTCCTTTTAAAATTAGGAAAGTGGCTTCATACGTTCCTCCTAAATTATAATTATGTTACACATTCCATTTAAAAAATTTATAAAGATTATAGTAATTATATTAGATTGATATGAAACTGATGCAATCCGGTATAAATGGGTAAGTACATTGAAAAAATAGAGGTGTGAAAGACAGCGAACGCAACTTCCTACGTAATTAAGAATCGGTGGTTTTCAACCTTAACGCTGCGTAACTAAGTTTACGCGGCATTGATTTCCACAAATCCAAGTTTATGATAACGCAATATATTGTCTAGTAGGTACATAAACTTCGTTATACCTGCATGTAACTATATACGCCTTAAAATAAAAATCTAAATATTTTATTTAAAGCAGATTCTTTTTAGTTACAACTTTTGAAACGTTAATAAACTACCAACGTATCAAGGTATGTATTTGATTTATAGAAACAGGGCTACGGAAGAAACTGTTATAGAGTTATGTTATATGTCCATCAGACAGTCAGACAGTTGTAATGCTATCCATCATTACAACTGTCTGACTGTCTGATGGACATATACAAGTCAGTATAGTATTAGTAAGTGAAGTATGAATAATCATGTTTTTTATAACATTGAAGCAGCAAACAAGCATGCAGTCCACCTGATGGTTAGTAGTCGCTGCCGTCCATGGACAGCTCTAGTAAACTTCATATGGAATATGGAATCTAACTAATGTTAATGACAGATACATTGCTATGCCCGATGATTTAAGAAAGTCGTCTCATATGAAAGTGCGCCGTTAAAGATATTCAACGTAAGAACTGTTTTATGCTGGAAATTAATGTGCTGGTTGTATCTCCGCCGAACCATCGATAATTTAATATGAATCCGCCTACGTATATGAAACGTGGACATCGTTAATTAATATGTCTCTCTGTAAATAAAAGGGATCTCTGACATTTCGAAATCATGTCTGTTTTATAAAATTAAAGCCACTTGTAAAACCACAGTTAGTCCCACCGTTAGATAGAGGAATCCATCGTGAAGAAAACAGGAAATTAAAACTACTTACCACTACTACTACTGGAGAATATTTGTATCGTACGTAATGTTTTTTCCTCGGATTCAGTTTTCGTTAACTTTTTTGCTACGGTTTAAATCCTTTTTAGGGTTCCGTTGCCAAATGGCAAAAATCGGAACCCTTATAGATTCGTCATGTCTGTCTGTCCGTCCGTCTG
>DWNE01003045.1:0-17463 GCA_018249875.1 Cecropterus toxeus | reverse complement strand
AAAGATTCCGTTACATACATACAACCGAAGCTAATAAAAGCGAGTTAAAAATAGGTTGAGCGCCGACTTCGGGACTATATGCTATGTACTGTGTATGTAAGAAACCAACATATATTTAAAATATTTTTTTTTTGCTTTTTGGTGACACTGAAGTCGGTTTCTATTTTTTGTTAAAAAGTTTTGTTACCTATCTATACATCCTCAAACTAAATAGCAATGGGAATTACGATTTATTGCAAGTAAAATATACCGTCAGCTAGTTATTGGCTTAAAGATCTTCCTATAACATAATAATTTTACGTATTCTTTTACGTTTTCAATTTGTATACCATATAACTATAATCTATTAATATTTTTGCAAGGGTTGTTTACTAGAAATTCCCTCATCATCTAAAGCGCTGTTCCGCCCGCCAGAAGATTGCTCTATGTGTGTTGGTGTGGACGATGTGGTCCGTCTAGCCAACATCACTGATCGGGAATTCGAGGAACAGTATGCGTACGGCACCGTACCTGTTATTGTTACTGATGCCACTGCGGATTGGAAGGCCATTGAAGTATGTTTTTAATAAATATTTTTAGGCTTATGTTTTGTAGCAAAAACTTATAGAGGCAACAGTTTTGTTAGGACGATGTGTCCTAATAGGCATATTTTTTGTAGCCAGTCTTATCACTGTGATCTTTACAAAGTAGTAATTTGTTATTAAATCTTGTCAGTAGCCTTGTAGTTGGTTTGATAATTGGAGAAGAAACGAGGTGGTCTTCCATAATCACAAACGCCGTGTTCCGAATGTTTATATATTTTCAGCATTTCAACTTTGATTTCTTCGCAAACTTCTATCAAAATAATAAAATGGGGCGGAGGATCAACGACTGTTTCTACTTCGCGTATAAATCCGGACTGAACTCATTAAACGAAGTATTCAACATGGATCAAAGGCGAGCCAACTTGTCCGGACAACCGTGGTACGTGGGTTGGAGTACATGCTACGATGAGGAGACGAGGAAATTAAGAGAGTATTACAAGAGACCGTACTTCTTGCCGCGGACATCGGAAAGTGATATGGTTGACTGGATTTTTATGGGCGGACCGGGACAAGGAGCTCATATGCACGTGAGTTACGACCCTTTGTTTTACAATTTCAAATTGTTTTACATATTTAGGTTACGTGCTTAGAATTTTGGATTGATAATAAAATAAAAAGTATACTTTATTCGGTTGCAAAAAGATTTATTAATTGTTTGTTTAATGAATTAACAAATTGTGTTCAATACAAACAAAAGTGATATAGTTCTTAGAGCTTTTGGACATTATCAACTAAATCCATGAAGATACAAATTGGGCATCAATTTGTAAGAGGCGTTACCTTTTTTTCGATTACTTACTGCTATTGTACACTGACGACACGCGTGGCGGAGCGGACACCATACCCATTCGACGTGTAGTGGGTTCCGGGTTCGATCCCCAGCCAGATATCTGAATGATGAATGTAGAATTTGTTCTGGGTCTGGGTTTTTGTGTATTCGTGTTTGTGTGTCCATAGTACCCACGAACCAAGAGGAAATCCTAGTGTGGAGCTATGACTGTAGAAAGCTTTAAATCATTCTCACTACAAATATTTGTCACAAAAAATCTTTCTGGGCTTCAAATTTTCACAAAATATAGTTACATATAGTTAATATAGTTATATATTCCATTTTAAAAATAAATAATCAAAATAAATAAACATGACAATTTTCTCGTGTTTATGAATAATGGTACTGAAACCCCTCGTGCGCAAATCCGACTTACACTCTCAATTTTATTTAGATAGTTGCCTCCAAATCCATAAAGCCAGTGTCGTTAAACAGGTGGACTCGGTGCGGCACATGTCGTGGCAGGCGCAGGTGCGCGGGCGCAAGCGCTGGCAGCTGGCGCCGCCGCCCGAGTGCCTGTACCGCTGCCGCGCGCTCGCCTTCACCGTGCTGCCCGGGGAGATACGTGAGGGACACTTGTTTACGCATAGCGTTCAGAGATGGCGCCACTAGTATTCTCAATCACGCTATCCAAGTTTCAAAAAAAACTTAGAAACAAGTTCCAAATTGAAATTATTGGACCAGCGCCGTCCTTTATACATTTAGCCACAAAATCTATTTCGCCACGAGACCTGAAAATCAATTTGGGAGGAGGAGTGACTGGCCCTTCCACCTCAAATTTAAATGCAAGACACTTTGAGAAAAAGAAGAACTTAAATCTAACCCCTTCAAGTTTGTTTTTAGCTACACTATCTATTTTAAAAAAATGTTTGGTTTCCTTTATTTTATATGCTAAAAATACGGTCGAATGAGAACCTCCTCCTTTTTTGAAGTCTGTCAAAAATGCATATAATATTGCATACAAACCCACCAGTACCGGACGACGTGCGCTAGGGGCATGTATCGTTGTCGAACCATATTTCTTTATCAGTTTGAAAAATAACCTATTGCCTCAATTTTTTTAAATCCTATTTCGGTAATAACATTTGCTTAGGGCACTATATATGAAATCTGAACTTATATTTACAATATAATTTCTTACACAATTTCAGTTGTTGTGGACACAAACCGCTGGTACCACATGACCAGCGTGCTGCCCGGAGACATAAGCATAACCATCGGAGCGGAATACGACTAACGCGATATGGCTCGAAGGACCGACACAATTTTAGTTTTTAATTTAAATTAAAAATGACGACCCGCACGTCAGAGCGGTCACCATACTGTTCTTACACACAAAGTGCTCCGGGTTCGATCCCTGGCGAGACAACGGAATGATGAATTTGGATGTCTGTTCTGGGTTTGGCTGTTTGCTTCTTTGTGGGCCTGTGGCAACTCTCCGTGGAGTTATGCGCTGAGAAAGCATTTAATTTAAATATTATTTTTATCTACTTATAAAGTCCACAAGAGATTGATAATTTGTAACAATATTCTCTTTTATATAGATAATTTTATTTCATTTATATTGATGTAAAATAAAACAATATTGTCCAAAATCCTTAAATATGGGTCGTTGTCAAAATAAAACACAATCTGTGCTGCCTAAATGTTTGATTTATTTGTTATTCATAATTATACACCTGAAGCCAAGTTCTACAAGCATTACACTTCGCTTAATTACATTTATTAAAACAGAACTACTGGAAATATATTAACATACTACTTTGACTCGCGAATAAAAATAAGAATAAAAAGACAATGTGTTATTAAAAATTAAAGGTTTGACCCCACTTGCCCACTTTAAACTGGATTGTTATTGAATCTTAGTATCTCAGAACTAGTCACTATGAAACTTTTATTAATAATTTTAAGCAAAACAAAATTTGCAAGAAATATTTTATTTGTTTTTCATTTTTTAAACAGTACTGGCTATGAATATCTCTTAATCATGCGCAGATATATAAAAGGGAAACTACCCAAAACTGATTTTAATTTTTTTGGGTTATAAATGTTGATAATTTATATCAATATGTTCTTGACACTCACGATATGCGCTTTTTCAATTTCTTTTTGCTGATATTTCGACCCACTTCCACGTATCGTGGTAACGGCGAAATTCAACGCTTCACTAAATATAATTTTTTACTACTTTCTTTGTAGATTAGACAGAATGGGCAAAAGGACAGAATGGGAACACCTTTATTTTAAAGTACTTCAGATGTTTTGCATAAGGTAAAATAATTGTTTCAGAAAATGTTTTCCAAATTAATCGGTTTATAATAAAAGAGAGCTTCGGGTTGTATCGAATAGAAAATGATTTTAATTTAAGTACATTTTGAACTTATAAAAAATTGTTTATACAATAATAAAAAAGGAATTAAAAATCTCTACACTCTACACAAACTATTATGTACCTGAAATGCGTAACTTTTATGTTTTAATATTTTGCTATATTTTTAAACACACATTACTAAGTTCAAAATCGATTACAATAAGCAATAATTACTTTTTTTACTTATCGATAAGACATTGAAAGGAGTAATATATCATCTACAATTGAAGACAACAGCAAACATCGATTATTTAGTCGATTACATTTTTTTAAACTTGATCTAACATCGAATAACAAGAAACGCATCAGGATACAAGGATTGAAGTGTTTACTCATCGCCCTGACCCGCGGAGTCCAGGATGACCTCGAAGGAGAAGGGTTGGAAGAGGTAGCCCTCGCCAGCATAGAACTTGCTCTGGAACTCGACCCTGAAGGCAAAAAATTACGTGAGACCAAAATCATAACCCTCCTTTTCGGGGCTTTTTGTACTTGGTCGGATAAACAAAGCCTACTTTGGGACTACAACAAACGACAAAAAGAAAAAGACTTAACACTAGGGGGTACTGTATGTTTGTTTGTTAAATAAATTTCTAGGACTTTTTACAGTAAAGTAGTAAACGAGGACGAGAGGGTTGCTTCATATATGAGTAAATAGGTGGTTACCAGTGAAGTCGCAGCGTGTGCAGGAAGGCGGAGAGCCCCTCCATCAGCACGAGGATGGCCACGGAGATGGCCGCCCAGCCCGCGAACACCATGTACAAGATCACGCCACCCTCGGGGCCGTTCGACATCAGACCTGTGGCGGAAAACATTATTATATCAATAGAATATTTTATATACATACTTAAATTTTGTTGTGGGTTTCTTTTACGAGTTCCGTATTCAAAGAGTAAAACCAGGACCATATTACTAAGATTTCGCTGTCCGTCTGTCTGTCACCAGGCTGTACCTCATGAACTGTGATCGCTAAACAGTTGAAATTTTCACAAATTGCAACCAATAAAATAAACAATTAAAGGTGGGCTACCATATAACAAATGATAATATTTATTGTGATTTATGTGTAGTTTTTTATAGATAAGTGAACGGAACTCACTGTTCACTGGTACAGAGCGTACAGCGCGGACGTGTTTACCGATAAAACTATTGACCTTACGATCGCCGTAATTAGTGTTTAATTTGTGTAACGTGTGCGACAAACTCATCCTTTACATTAACGCGGCACGGTCATCTGGAGCAAAAAAGACAGGTGTATATTATCGATTCGCTTCCACACAGCAAACGCTGCGCTGCACTGTACTACGCTACATAATCATCAAGTGCGTCCAACACAGATCAACATGAGCGTACAGAGATCACCGACTGGAAGTGGCTTGAGCGCTACGAGAAGTGGATCCTTTCCCAATTTGGCAACTAAAAGCAAACCAGCTGAAAGTTCAGAACTTACACAAATTACCTTTAGAAATAAAAGAAAGTATGCGACTGACAGTGAAGAAATGAAAGCCGAATTTTCAGAAATGATGAATGAATTTACAGAAATGAGGAAACAGATGTCTGCAATACAAAATCAGATGGCAGAAATGATGACGCATCTTACATCTAACAATACCATGCAAATTGACAACTTTGCCAAATTAAGCGAAGATATTTCTGTAATAAAGTCACAAATAAATGACATGAAATCGACAGCTGAATTTTTGACTGAAGAACAAAACAAATTAAAATTTGAAGTCACTGATCTAAAAAACTGTAATAAAACTACGCAGGATAAAATTGAGATGTTAGAAGTCAGTCTGCAACAAATTCACGTCACACCAAGTAATAACTTTGGCTGTGTAACAAGAAGCGAAGAAATTTTATTGGAACTTAATGAACGTAATCTAAGATCAAAGAATATTATAATATCTGGTGTAACAGAATCAACGTCTACCGAACCAAAAGTAAGACAAGAACACGATATTACGGTGGTATGGAACATCTTAAATTCTGTGTTTCCAGGCTGCCCAAAACCCGAAAAAGTATTTCGTTTAGGAAAATACCGCCTGGATAGAAGACGCCCTATTAAAGTGTGTACGGAATCACAAGAGACAGCTAAGTATATATTACGAAATAAGTCAAATGTAAAAAATGATGGTATTAATATTTTCTCGGACAAAACACCTCAACAACAGGCGTATATGAAACTTCTTAAAAAGGAACTAGAATCTCGCACAAAAAATGGTGAAATGAATTTAAGCATAAAATATGTAAAAGGTATTCCCAAAATAATAACTGGTGACCCAAAAAACTTCAATTGCTAAGTACCTCTAACGAGAAAAAAGTCAACAACGTATCCTCTTTCCAAATCGTCAACAGTTGCGCTGATATATTGATAAGTAAAAAATCCTTAAAGTGTTTGTATGCAAATGCACGTAGTATTATTAGTCGTGGCAAATTAGACGAGTTAAAATGTACAATACATTCTTTTGAAAATACTACTATTCATCTAATAATATTATCCGAAACATGGATCAACTCGGAGGAAGAAGCTAGGCGAATCCAGCTGCCAGGATATACACACTATTATAACTATAGAGAAAATGTCAGAGGTGGCGGTGTCTCGATTTTTGCTCACGACAGTCTAAAACACAAACATATTGAAGAACACTCTATTGATGGAAATCACTACCTCTGGATTCATATAGACAAGTTCTGTTTAGATATAGGTGCTATATATAAACCTGGGCGTACAAACCATATGGAATTCCTGGAATTTTATTCAATTCAACTTGAGAAAAGAAAGAGAGCTTTAGTTTTTGGAGACTTTAATTATGATCTTCTTAGTACTGAAAAAAACGTTCTTAACTATAAAAATATGATAAAAGAGAATGGTTATACGATATTAAATAAAATAAGTAATGATTATTGTACCCGTGAAACTAGCCGAACAAAGACTATACTTGATCATGCCTGTTCTAATATAATAAAACAAAATCCATTCCATTTTGCAGTGTTAGACTCTTGCATGTCTGATCATAAGCTAATTTACTTCGAATTGAAAAATTGCAAACCAGAACCACTGAAAACTATCACTTATAAAGCAATTAACTACGAATTACTATTTAAAATGATGGAAAACTGCAAGAATAGTAATGAAGAATATGCTGTGTTAGAAAGAAATTTGATAAATAGTGTAGAAAAAAGTAAAATTATTAAAACTAAGAAATGTAATATGATTAGAAAAGACTGGATCAATAAATCAGTTATAGAGGCAATAAATAAAAGGAATAAATTATGGCTTGAATACAGAGATAGTAAAACCAATGACTGCAAATTAGAACAAAATTTTCTGAGTACTAAGAAGATTGCCTCCCAACTAATCCAAAGCTCTAAATCTAATTATTATTATAAAACTTTTAAGAAATTTCAAGGCAAGCCTGCTAAAATGTGGGCTCTCATAAGTGACTTATGCCTTAACAAAACTAAGCAAGCCAGTGGTCCACAGAAGCTACAAATAAATAATAATATGTTAATTACTAATCAGCAAGAGATCTGTGACTACCTAAACGAGTTTTTTTCAACTATAGGCGAAACTTTGGCTAATAAAATACGCTCTATAAATCAGACACATAATAAATTTATCAGTGAAAAATTAACAACGTCGGAACTAGCCTATTTATCACCAGCATCTTCAGAAGAAGTTAGTAAAATCATTGATAAACTTAATTGTAATACAGCATCTGGGATAGATGGCATTAGTACAAAAGTTATAAAATGTGTTAAAACTTTAATTGTTATTGAACTAACTTATTGTATTAATAAATGTTTAGAATCAGGAGTTTTCCCTGACAATTTAAAAATTGGTAAAGTTACACCAATCTATAAATCAGGCAGTAAAACAGATGCAGGAAATTATAGACCAATATCTGTTCTTCCAGTCCTGTCAAAAATATTTGAGAGGATTCTTTATACAAGGCTGGAAACGTATGTAAATTCCAATAACATCTTGTCTAAAAATCAGTATGGGTTTAGGAAAAATTCTAATACACTATCAGCTACAATTGACATTATAACTAAATTAAAAAATAATATAGATCGGAAACAAATTGGGTTAGGAGTATTTATCGATTTAAAAAAAGCGTTCGACACAGTTAGTCATGAAATACTTTTAAAAAAACTCGAAAATATAGGTGTTACTGGAATTGCATACAATATGTTTGAATCATACCTCCGAAATCGAATTCAAATAGTCAAAATTGCAAACTGTCAAAGCCTACCTAAACCTATCACATTTGGTGTTCCACAGGGCTCAATTTTGGGACCATTACTATTTCTAATACACATCAACAGTATACATGAAATCGGCTTAAAAGGAAATGTAACCCTGTATGCTGATGATACGTGTTTATTTTATTTTGGCAAAACAATACAAACGGTTATTAAAGACGCTCAAAACGATCTAGATTTACTGCATAAATGGTTTGAAATAAATTTATTAACTGTTAATATTTCAAAGACAAATTACATTATATTCAAGCCTAAAAATAAAAAAAATGATAAAAATTGATAGAAGAAATCAAGCAAAATGAGCATGAAAAATATTTAGGCCTTATTTTAGACAGTCATTTATCGTGGAAACCGCACATTGAAAAACTAAAAAACAAGCTAGCATCTATGACTGGTATGATCCGCAATATATCACGGTGTCTGCCACCAAACGTAAAATACTTAATTTATAACGCGCTTGTTAAACCTCACATTGATTATTTGATTGAAGTTTGGGGAACCGCAGCAAGAACAAACTTAAATTTAATACAAGTAGCTCAAAATAAACTAATAAAGGCTCTTTTTCACTATAACTACCTAACACCAACCGTAACCTTATATAAAAAGACAAAATTACTAAATATTACTAAAACATATATTTACTATACATGCCTATTAGTTCGCAAAATTATAACCAAAAACGTACACACACAAATTAGTTTTACCAAAAAAAAGCAAGTCCAGAAAATACAACTTAGAAACGCGAATAATCTAGTATTACGGGTGCCTAGAACAAAAAACTATGGAAAAAAGAATATCATGTATGAAGGAGCTCAGATATATAATAAGCTGCCCACAGATATTAAAAATACACGGTCTATAAATACATTCAAAAAGCTCTTAAAACATTACTTAATAAACCTGTAATTAATAATTATAACAATAATATCATTGAATAAATATTGAGAAAATTTAAAATTATAACATATTTACACAAAAAAGGTCATTATTAAAAGCATAACTTATTTAGATATTATTAAAACATTCAAATTTGAAATCAAATATTTAAAATAACTGAAAAAAAAAGAAAAAAAAAAAACGAAACAAAATATTAATACTACAAAATTCTTAGTGTTCTGCATAAATCTGCCGCATCTAGGCGCTTTAAGTCAGTAAACATCTGACCGCGTATTCACTGCCGCTTAGCGTAATATTTACAAATACCCTCTTATAAATTTATACTTCTATAACCCGATAAATATGTATGCCTACTGTACCATAGTTTTAATTAGAATAAGTCTAATATATAAGTTCTCATGTAAGTGAATTTTTGTAATTCTTAATGAGAAATAAATATCTTAAACCACAAACCACAAGTAATATAAGTAATTAAAAAAATAGAATGAATCTTTATATTATATGGTAAGTTTTGACAGTTACTACCGGTAGTCGTTTCATCAATGGGAAAAATATGTATAACTGAAATAGAAATCCATACATACTACGAGTATATTAAATAACTGTGGCCCGCGACTTACTTATTAATTTTAAAGTTATGATACATTTAGATGTGGATTTCAATGAAATAAATACTAAATGTCACCACATGATGCCGACTACAAATATAATGTGTAACGCCAAATGCTTTACATTTAGCAGTTTACGGACAAACAGAAAGCCTTTTTTTATATCTATTAATATTAAATGTCAGTCCTTCAATGTTTTTGCCTATTAACGATGTACAAAAAACGTACAACTCATTTTATATTTTATCCATAAATTTTATGATTTTTATTTTCATAAAGTACACCTTTTTATATCGTTATTATTTTTTGTTCAACGTTATTAACGATATTCGTGCTTGTCGCGTCATCAACGAAAACATCGCTAATCGCTCACCGGCCGCAGTGGAACACAACAGCTATTACGGTCCGGATCTTTACATAAAATTGGAGAAAGAACTCACATCCATAACTTTTTATTCGTCGCCTGAATATCACTCACGAAGTTATAAAAGAGGTACTTTTTGAGCTGTTCTTTTACGTAGTTTTTCTTACTATGCGCTAAAGTTTAAGTAAGATTTATATTTATGCTAATATTTCGAATAACACTTTGTCTCTTGCTTTTTCTGAAAATAATAATACCTCATAATAACGACATAATGAGTGATTCATTTTTATATCTTTCGTCATTCAACATTGAATGTACGCCTTCTTTTCTTCTTCTAGAAGATTTTCCACCCATTGCAATTGATTTCTCCAAGCATTAAATTTCAAGCATTCAAGATTCAAGCTTTTTCAACTTTAAACGTGGTATAATATTTTCGTGGTTCAATTCAGGTATAACATGAGCTAGATCTTCTATATCCTCGACGGCGTCAGAAGGAGGGTAATATTTTCCAAGCGTGTGTATGTATGTTTGTTTGTATGTCCAATAACTCAATTTCCCAAAATTTTGGGTTCAGTCCCTTCGGTATAACTGTGCACTATCAAAACCTCATGAAACGTATCTATAATTCAAGTAATTCAAGTAATTTCATTAATGTAAGACGAAATAATCTAGAATTGTAGAAATAAATAAACATTATATGTGTATTATTTGTTCAGCCCTAATGTAATGAACAGAGATTCATTACTTGATCGGACAGTGCTATTAATCTGGCCTAAGTCTAGAAATATCTCATATCTCAATACCTTTTGTACGGACTAAGAGATTGCTTAGTTGTTAATTCTCGACATTCAATCTATCAGATGTATTTGTAAATACAACAGCTTTATTTATGTATAATATAGAATTATTGAATGAGCATGTGTTTAGATATTCTGGGCAGTTTAGGCATGGCCAAATCTATAATCGACTTTACATATATTTGGAGTTCTACCTGATGGTGGTAGAACCAGTGTAGTTCCTCCGGAAAAGTACCACTACCACGCCTATTTCTACCGGGAAGCAGTTCTTGCGTGAGGTGGAAGGGTTTGGTCGCCGGCTAACTTATACATGAAGAGACCATCTCAGTCTTAGGAAGTAGCAATGCATCTATGATCGACTTCAGATAGAACCCCATTTCTGTATGAAGTTGCTCAAAGATGTCCATGGGCGGCAGTAACCACTTACCATCAGGTGGACTGCATGCTCGTTTGCTTTTGGTATCCTTGAGCAACAATTGCTAACTCTGAAGACTCTAAGTTGAATAACCTCTAGTGAATGTATCTCTTATTACCCCTTAAAAAGTAAGTGACATAATAGTTATCAACAATACATTTTAATGATATATCATACGTCATACAAGCCGTTTGAGCTATAGTGCTTGCCAAAGAAATGAACGTACATTCAAACAAATGTACACACCTAGATACATAATCAAGAAAAACATGACCCTCCTTTTAACGCAGTTACTTGTAATAAATTAATGAGCGCTGTCGGAATCCTTTGAACACTCAGAATGGGTTGTAATGCCCATCATTCATTCTCGTCGACAACAACACAGTGACGTACAAAAAATAAGGGCCATCACACATGATGAAACTACGATAACAGCTTGTATCTTACATGTATAGAATGTAGGTTTTATGTTACATATTCACCTTTAGTTGTCATAAACGATTAGGTTACAAAGGTACTAAAGATATCCATTTTTTTTTGAATTACTTAAAAATAATTTAATATTTAATTTAGGTTAATTGGTTATTAATATCGGTTACGATACGTATATTAAATTTTAGTATACTATCCCATGTTTAAATCCAAGTTTTAAACTGTCTGTGCCTCAAGTTTCTGTAAAATCCGACAAGTAGTTTTTGCGTTAAAGTGTAATAAACACACAAACATAGTAACAAACTTTCGGAGGTCTAATATTAGTAAGATTTATCGTACAATTATCTCTGGTCTATCACGCCTTTCAAACAGAACAGCTTTTATGTGCCTTTTTTCCTGTCACGCAGCTTCGACGGCGCGTCCGCGTGCAGATGTAGAGTGTATGCATACGTCTTATATCTTATATGTGTAAAATACTTTTCCTGTATCTACAAATGATAGGATGTAAGCAACGTACTACTATAATAATGCAGTGTCTTTAACGTGATCCAGTGTAGAAACGCGTGACAGGAATATAGGCCCTAGTATAAATGTAAGGAACAAATAGGCATTTCAATGAACACAGCTTAATCATATCTGATTCTATTGATTCGGGGCTGGACAAGTGCAATTTGGTAGACTTCACACATCTTTAAGACTCTTATTTTTGGAACTCTCAGGTTCACTTTTCCTCACGATGAAAAAGAAATCAGTGGTGCGTGTCTAGGATTTGAACCTTGGACTCGATTGAAAGGCCGACGTTCAACCATTAGGCTATCACTACTCATCACGTGCTACAATTAATATTAAACAACTTCACATATTGCATTTCAAAGGTGTTCCTATATTTAACTAAAAGCGCGAAATAGTCTGTTTCTATTTACATTTCTGTGTATTTAATTGTAAATTCAAATTCATCTGGTATTGTCTTTGTAATGTAGTGTGATGGTTATGAGTTGCGTAATAAACGTGGATTACGCAGTTACATGCATGCATGCATGTAACTGCGCATGAGCATAATGAATATATGGACGCATAAGGCATGTATGTATGATAAAATGGCACACTAGCGCCCTGCTACATAATAGAATCTAGTATTTCGTTGATAATTATTTTGTGTGGAAAATTTTTGGCTTCTTGCTAGTGTACCACCGAAACCGTATTTTCAACCGAACCCAAAACCGAACTTCCGACCCGGCTTTCAGTTTCGGCCGAAACCGAAACCGGAACTAACGAATGTAATAAACTGTATTTTGGACACATTTATTTACATATACAATACATACAGAGAGTTAGTGTAGAATTAAATAAAAAGAGAATTTAAAATATGCAACAAAAAAAAAAATTATATCATGAATGTTACAAACTTTATAAGTGTATTATAGTAAATACTTCTCTTGGAAGTAAACTTTTAACAAATAACGTTCAGTTAGAACGACGCAGATTAATTCACGAAAACTCGTATTTCGGTGCGGCCGAAACTAGAATTATTGGCTGAAATTGGCCGAAACCGAAACCAAAACGGATCTTTCGGATGGTCATTACTTAAAATTTTAAAATAAAGAAATGAATTCACTGGGAGTGCCAACTAAAAACTGAAAACTTGAAAAAAATACAATACTAATATTTAGAGGTTTCGGTTACAGTAAAATCTAATGTATTTTCCAAAATCAATAGTATTTACCATCTTTAAAAACAATATAAGGCGTGTAAAGAAGTTTTCACTGCAAAATATAAAGGAAAGAATTAAAAAGGACTTTGTAGGTTACCTATTCACTTCAAAACATGCAGAACTTCTACAAAGATATAAAAAAGTCCTCCACGCAGGAATCGCTAGGAAACCTCCTTGCAAATACACAAATAATTTCGTAATTAAACTTGCAACAACAGAAAATGTAATTACTAAAAGATAAAATCTATTGTTCCCCGGAACCAGAATCGTGACGGTAAATTTTCATTTTAATTAAAAAATACTTAATAATGAATAATTATTTTACTAGTAATTGGTTACGACTTAAATAAAAAATTAAGTTAAAATTTACTTTAAGTTTAAATAAATAAAATAAAACTTTAAATAATATATATATTAACACATTTATTTTGAACCTCCGGTATTAAAGTGATATATTTATTGTTATATTTATTATTTATAGTGTTCATTATGTTTCATTTAAATCCATTTGGCATTTGCAATCAGCCCTGATTTAAGTAAAGTGATGTCTAATGTGCATAATGTGATGTTGGGTACAATTGTGTTGTTACGCGTGATGACTAAATTATTCTAGTATACTAAAGCACAGTACGTCTAAGGCTGTGTACACAAGGCGCCGCAGTGGTAGAGTTTAATCTTGCTGCCACGCGATATCATACTGCTTCTGACTTACAAATAATATACCAAGAGATGAGAAACGGATAAGGTACCTTCAATATAATACTGCGTTTTTGGTTTTAATTCCATTTAATCTTTATTCTTGCACACCAAACCTCGGATTCGCCAGCGTCAATGTCAGAATACGAAAAGTTCAACCACCTCTTCGCTAACACCATATATCTTAAAAGCTTTCGAAATAAATCCGCATAGGTTAAACCAAAGCACCCGATTTATATCTTCATCCCAAAATCGAATTCGTTGCACGTTCGACCGCATCCAACACTTGTTCAATTCGAATGTTTATTTGCATACTGACTCGCTTCCAACGCTATCTCGCTATTTACGTCACATTGTTCTTGTGCATGCATTGCACGTGTACATGCATGCGCCGCGTGTACCGGATGTCGCAGCTACGCTACCGCCTTATAGCGGTTGCTTGTGTTCTGATTTGAAAAATGTTTGTATCTTCAGGTATTTTAGAATATGTTCCAGTTCAGTTTTATTGTTGTCATTATTCCAATTTAAGTTTATGTTGCGTTTTGTACGCTGATCAAATCACTGGGCGCAGTCTGATAAAATCTCCAGAGACATCAATTTACGGTTTGACAGCGCAAAGTAGTAACAATTTACGTCACACTCTCGTGCCCACGATGAATGTTCCAGTTACGGCGCCTGACAACAAAGTGGTAGTCATTCGACAAGACTCATTAATCCCGACCATAACGCGATGACGGAACGCCGTGAGATAAAGTGCGTAACGCAAACGACGTTCGTAAATGTGAGCGTAATGTGGGCTTACTTGTATAAGAACTAGGCGTAATTTTATACATGGAACTAAATTAAACGGAGGAATCAACGTAATGATATCGACAAAGTAAGGTGACTTTTGATTGAGGATTGGTCACCCCCAGTGGCTAAATTTCACCGCTTTTTTTGGTTATGTAATAATTCCGGAGAAAAACTTTTTGTACTTCTTACATAAGTAATTCAAAGAAAACTTGGTATCGCCGCTTTCTCTTCATGTCCAGTTCATGTACAATTGACAAGGGAATGATTAGGGTATTATTTTCGTAGATATTTATTGTAGAGTAGGTAAGCACAAATAGTTTAGATGAATAAAATTAACGCCACGTAACAGTGCGAGAACTAATAAAAGCTCAAGAGAAATCGATTTAGCTTATAAGAGCAAAAACTGGTCACCATTTTATGTAAATTTCAACGTAATTCGGTCTTATAAAAAGTAGGTGTAATTTTATACATGGAAGAAAATTAAACAAGGCATCTGATTGTGAGTAAGATATATATAGTTAGATAACGTCTGCTGGTCTGTAGTTAATAGGTGACCGCTAATAGCATCACTTATGATCTTTCGTATTTTGGAGAGCAGTTTTACTTCGTTTGTTTCAGGATATCATTAGGAATTAATACGCCGGATAGAAGATCAAGAAAAAATCTTAAAGGTATCTGAAGTCTACAAATCCGAACTAAGCCAGCACGGTGACCTAATTCTTTTTATTCTGAGAGGCGACCCGTGCAAAGTATTGTAATAGAATTATGTTACAATTGTGTCCAAATTTAAGCCATATATGAAAATGCTGCAAAATCTTCTGATCCATTTTTTTCTTTTGATATTAAAGTAGCGAAACGAGCACATGCCTTCTGAAGGCAAGTAGACACTGCCGCTTTTGGACGTCTGTAATCAACCCCAATATCTGAGTCTCACCTGAGGTTAGCCACAGAAGCATTGCTACCCCTGCGGAATATTTTGGAATGCCTCGGAAATATGTCTCCCTTAGCAGTGATCGAGTAGAAACCCTTCATAAGTGTGCCTATGCCTTAAAACGACCCGCGTGGCGTAGCAGTCACCATACCGGTCTGACACGCAGTGGGTTCGATCCCCGGCCAGACAGAAATCTGAATGATGTGTTTAGATTTCTGTTCTGGGTCTGGGTGTTTGTGTATTAGTCATTGTGCGTCCATGGCACCCACGACACTGGAGAAAATCCTACTGTGGGGCTATAAGTGTAGAAAGCGTATTTTGTTTTTAAAGAATCACAGCAACAATCATTTGTTTTATGCCAGGAATGAATTGTATGAAATATTTTTTTCCGAAAAAATACATGCAAACAATTTACGAAATTAAGCAAATATTTTCTCGTTTCAATATTAATAAAAAACTTCAGCGAACTTTTATCTACAATATCATCCGTGAACCAAAATTGCGTAAACTTCAATAACGAATTAATTGAATTAATTCAAAATATGTACTATTACTATATTAAAATTCCCAATATATTTCCCGATACCTATTAGGATGATTTATTAGATCGACGACTAACAATATTTATAAGCAAGGGTCGTTCAACATAAATTAATTATAAGTGCCATTAATTTCCATAAGCCGAGTAGCAATATCGCCGGAAAATAACTAAGAGGGAATTTACATTGTGTAGCTGTTTTATTAATAATAGTTTTCGCGTATTCGGCAAAATTTGACCTTAATCATTATAGGAAATGAAAGGATTCAAATGAAGGGTACGATGTTTTTGGTACATACGTACCTACTCTTATTTTAGTACACGTTGTGCAGCCGAAACAGCTGGTCAAATCTTAACATAGGTGTTGTTTAATTTTTTTGTTACTATTGACGCAAACCCATAATTGTATTCAAAATTCATTACAACAGTAAATCCACTTTTTTATAGAATTTATTCATGCAGTGTATCCCTACGTATTTTTTCTAAAAGCTCGAGTATTAAAAAAACAGAAAGATAGGTAAAAAAAAAAACATAAATGCGTGTGCAATTTGCAAACAGCAGAAGTGAAACTCAATATTTATCATTTTCGTATTATTGCACCTATTCTTTTTTTTAGTGACGGGAGGAAACCTTCAAAATGTACACCGAAACCTTGAGAAAGACTCCTATGTGGGATTTTTACCCTCTGAAACCCCTCGAAGGAAGCCAATTCCTCAGTGTTTACCTTTAACCTACAGGGACTCCGGGATTTCTAATGGAATGCATAGGCGCCCCCTAGCACGATGCCCTTCATAGGTTCATCTGTTGGATTTCGTATATATACTTTCAAAGCTTGCGTTTTTATAGAAGCTACGAAGTAAAATTGTTAGCATGATTCAGAAAGCGGTACAGCGCCATCTAGTACGCCAAAAACTGCTTTTTAACTGAGTTTCAAACTACAACGATTTTTAAGAAGGGTCACTGCAAATAAATATATGATGAATCTATTTATCACATTTTTAAAGACTTCCTTTCTTTTGGGAAGTCGATTTTTTTTCAATTTTATTTATATTAAGTAGCAAACAAGCAAGCAGCCCACCTGATGGTAAGTGATTACTGCCGCCCATGGACATTTGTAAGCAACTACATATAGAACGGGGGTTCTATATGAAGTCGACCACAGATGCGATGCTACTTCCGAGGACTGAGATGGTCGCCTCATATAAAAGTGAGCCGGCAACCACACCCTTCCA
>DWNE01003044.1:0-17463 GCA_018249875.1 Cecropterus toxeus | reverse complement strand
ATCTGGTTTTTACGACGGTATGCGACCACACGTACCGTCGTCCTTCCCGGGGTCGCCTGGCTAGACGGTTCGAGCTATTACCGCCCGCTACCCCCGAAGCCCCTTTTAGTCGCCTCTTACGACTGGCAGGGTATACCGTAGCTCTTTTCTGATCCCGGAACTACATGGATGTATTTAATTTACCTGGTCAATCCATAGGCTACTTTTGATTTTTATATTATTATGATGCGCTATTTAAAGATAGCGACTATTTTTATATCCGGTTGCGAAGCACGAGTTCTTCACCAAGTATTTTATAAAGAGAATATTAAAGAAAATAATATTATTGGCATAAAAATATAGGGATAATAATATTAAACTGGTACGAAACATATTAAAAATTCTAGGAAGACGTTTACCTTTTAAAAGGTTATTTTTCGTCAGACAGGAAGACATGATCATAAATTCCTTGATTTATTGCCGTCATTTCCAACGGTAAATAATAATACGAAATTTTCGCTCTTTACGCTATGTTTATAATTTATACCAATATTTTTTTATTTCATTAATGTCCTACGGTTGTGTCTTTTATTTATGAAACATAAATAACATTAATGATGACGGATATCAACCTTCGAATACCTTTGTACCTAAGTTTTAAAAAGGAGGCCTTAATATTTCTTATTAGCATTAAATACATTTATAGCATCAACGGTTAATGAAAAAAATTCTGAGAATACAGACCTATATACTTATCACTTTGTAACTCAAGAAGTCTCAATGTTGCTTCGAGTATATCAATTCACACTTGGCAACCGTGTACTAAAGCTTAAACAAGCCCTTTTCATCCAGAGGAAACCCGTATCCAGCAGTGAGACTGATCGGTTAATGATAACAAAATATTAAAACAAGATAAACAACCGTTATCAATCAATCTTTCAACCATAAAGAGTTATGTTTTGTCAGTACTCAGTTAACCAACTAGGTCTAATGGGGGAGTCCAAATAGTCTGTTTCCGTCCGTCCGTCCATTACTACATGAATTGGCTGTAAAATATATTTTAAAAGTGATCGTATTACTTGATGGAAATAGGCCTGTCACATTTATATGAAGCGGAACTGGCAAATTGTTGATATGCACTGTACTGGTGCTATTTGGTCTTCAATAGAAGAGTGCGTGGGCTTTCTGTGGATCCAAATCCAGAAGATGAGTAGCATCTTCTTCCTGTGTAACATCAGTCTGCTACGGCTACCAACTCACATACTAGGTGGCAGTGTAATTTGACCAGGGAGGTACCATCGCCATACTTATTTCTAGCGTGAAGCACTTGAATGAAGTGGAAGGGTGTGGTTGCTGGCTCACTTACATATGAGGCAACCATCCCAGTCCTCGCAAGTAACAAGGCGTGTGATCAACTACAGATAAAACCCCTGTTGTATATGAAGTTGTTTACAGATGTCCATGGGCGGTAATAGCCACTTAATGTCGGGTGGATTGCATGCTCGTTTGCGACTTTGATTTAAAATGGCTAAACCAATTTTGATAAAACATGTTTAAAAACCAGCACCCGGAAACCTTCTTTCTAACAATAAACAACCACATTCAAATCGGTTCACCCGTTTAGCAGCTACGTTTCTACAGACAGACACACAAACATAAGACAGACTAGCGAAGCTAGACAAACGAATTAGATAAATTCTGTTATGTTTGCCTAAGCATATAATAATGTTAAATAAATAACAGTCAAACTTATAACACCCCACTTTTTGTGTCGGGGGTTAACATAAAACATGCCAGGCGCGGTTTCTATTAGCAAAAACGTCTATGGTGGGAGGTTGTTCAGCAGTGGGTTTTAAACGGCTAATGAATGGATTGAACAAAAGTTAATACTGATAAGTATTACTGTAGTTTATACATATACCTTCTTTAAGGTCGTTATGTAGCTACTACGGACCCGGCTGGACTTTGCATGAGAGTTAAGAAAATATCACTTTGCATAAAAGGCGCACCTGTAGCTGAAATATTAAATTTAGATATGGTGTCGAAGGCTTTTACGAACTTTGTTGGGTGTAACTTTGTATATACTTGGGACGAAAGTTTCCACTATTTCTGTCTGTATATTAACCTATCGAGCTAAAAGCAATACAAAAGTATCTTTATTGCATCCTGTGCTTAAGGGGTTTGGTCTTTATAAGATTGAAGTAGCAAACGACCATGCATTGCACCTGATGGTAAGTGGCCACTGCCGCCCATAGACTTACATACATTCATCTTCATATAGAACAAAATGTCTATTCGAAGTCAACTACAGATGCGTTGATACTCTCGAGGCCTCAGTAATCGCCTCGTATGAAAGTGAGTCGGTAACCTCACCCTTCCACCGAAACGCAAGAACTGCTTCACGTCAGAAAGTTGAAAACTTTTTTGTTTTTTTTTTTCTTGTTTTTATAATAATATATTTTGTTTAACGCTTTTTATGAGTTCAAGTATTTTAATATTTATATTGGCATAATTATAAAAGAGTCGACATTTCCCCCCTTTTTTCCCTAATTACAAAAGCCATTTTTTAAATTAAACTATGTCACCCTACAAACTGAAACGATACTAATGATAAATCATATATCACAATCCGTCAAACGATTCGGCTCTA
Source organism: Cecropterus toxeus (assembly GCA_018249875.1). Lineage (NCBI taxonomy): Eukaryota > Metazoa > Arthropoda > Insecta > Lepidoptera > Hesperiidae > Cecropterus > Cecropterus toxeus. The sequence continues at coordinate 14,834 of DWNE01003044.1, read as the reverse complement.
GCTCGTGTCAGTAAATAGACATACATACAAACATACACACACACTTACATATATACATACACATATATGCATACACTCGAAAAACATTGTTACATGCATGTAATTGCGAATTTATTATAATTGAAAGCATGCATGAAGAATTAAGTACAAACTGTGAGAATATCTTTTTATTGCTTTACACAATTTAACGCCGAAAACAGCTGTGTCAAGTCACAAGTGGTGAATGGTGACCATAACGAAAGATTAATTGGCTTGATGAGCCCACCATGCACCGAGCCGCATTAAAGTTCATTATATTTAATTTTATCACAGAGTACTTACACACCAGATGGCGCGTGACAAGTGAGTATAGCCACGCGGCGTATGTAGATAACGTTACTACAAAAATTTCAAGCTCACAATCTTCTTTTTTAATAGAGTAGAAGTAACAAAGAAATATGTTATTTATGGATTGTAAGTATCGGTAATTAACGTCTGTAGTCTGCTGTAGACAAGATTGGAGTGATATTTGATGTCGTCCACAAATGATTGCTAGCTTGCTTGAGGACTGAGTTGTTACCCTTAGATGGAGATCGTCGGTTTCTTAAAGGGTATGTGCGTGCAAATTGATTATATTAATTTTAGTCAAGTCAGTCCTCGAGAAGCATGCTTGACAATTCTCCTAACAAATAAAGGACAAGTGTGTCATATCTACCAAAATGCTGTTCTTAGGCTATAAACCTAATTATTCTTATTCTAAGAGAAGCTGTACTCTCTGCTACTAAAGTAGTTAGGCTGTAATAATTGATGGTGATACATTTCAACATACATAAAACTTGTTTAACTATAAACCATCTATTTATTGCATCTAAAAAAAATGTTTTAAGGTGTCGCTAGTTGGCTAGAATGAATAGTCTGTCTATTAATTACTCTATGGTATAATACATTTGCCCGTTTAGTAACTCAAATTAATGGATTCGTCCATCGTACAATGAAAGGAAGCCGAATGCTTCAAGCTACGTCCGGTAATGTATCAGAGTCATTATACTGTCTAAAGTAAATGTTAAAAAATTAAATTAAATTAAAATTATTTTTTTGTTATAAACGTCAAGGTAGAGTTAAAGATTCTATTGACAGTTTATATATTGATTTTGAATCCATACATATAACATTAAAGAAAAATGGTCAAGTCCGAGTCGGACTCGCCCACGAGGGGTTCCGAACTTCTTTATGTATTTATTAAATTTTAATTAATTAATTGTTAAAGTGAATACATGTATAATTTAATATTCTGTGATCATTTGACGACCCGCATGGCGGTGTGGTCACCATATCAGTCTGACACGCAATGGGTTCCAGGTTCGACCCCCGGCCAGACAGATATCTGAATGAAGAATTTTGATTTCTTTGCTGGGTCTGAATGTTTGTGTATTCGTCTTTATATGTGTCCATGACACTCACGACGAAAAATACTAGTGTGAGGCTATGAGGGTAAAATGCGTTATTATGAGTTATTTCACGCGTACTTGTCGTTATTAATATCAAGCAAATGAATCCCGTTTGTTGTATAGGAATTCCCCTTAAATATTTATTTTGTTATGTTGTAGTAATAGCGACAGAAATACATCATCTGTGAACATTTCAACTGTCTAAATATCACGGTTCATGAGATACAGCCTGGTGACAAACAGAAGGACAGCGGAGTTTTAGTAATAGGTTCCCGTTTTTACCCTTTCGGGACAGAACTGAAAACTCAAATCTGCTGGAGTTAACTTTTAGTTTCATTAAAATCGATATACCCCCTCTACATAGGTAGCAATACCTCTTTATTTATATATCTCATCTGTAAGATGGCAAGTTTTTCTGGTCTATCGTACTGATATTATTAATGCGAAAGCTTGTGGGAATGTATGTTTGCGTCTTTTTCACGAAAAACTACTGGTTGGATATTCAGTACCGTGGGAAACGTGTCTGAAGCGAGCGATGCCGCGGGAATAACCTAGTAAAATATATGAACATTAAACAGTATTTTCATATATATTGAATAATTAAGCGTTAAGTTTAGGAATATGCCTATGTTAACTTTTACAATATCTTAATTAAAGAATATCTGAGACGTTCCAAACATATTTGTTAACAGATATTTCATTAAGAGATTTAAATACTGAACATAAAAAGAAAAAAATCATACAGATCTATCGCGACAAATTGCTAAATTAAATTACTACGAATTCCATTTCAATTGCTCAATTCATTAAGACGCGCCGTGAAATCAGAGAAGGCTTAGGTTCAACACCTGCTCCATTCACTTATGCAATCTTGATTATAGCAAATCAAATACTTGCATACGTTAACTAGTATAGTATCTACTACACTACTAGAAATTCTCAAGAGGTCTATCATGAAAAGCACTTATTACCTACATAAATTATTGATCTACTTATTACCAAAATAAACATTTGGGCACTGTTCGAGAGTTACAAATAGGTTGGGAGGCTAATCAATCCATCTAAGAAGGTTCTTAAAAACAAACAACTTGTTTACAACATAAACAAACTCACCCGCTTTTCATTAGAAAACCATTAAAATTACAACTTATTAACTGTCAATCAAGTTCAACCATATCACACCATCACATCATGGTTCCAGTCACAAAAGGATAACACACAAGTACCAGGCGATTAGACGCGGGAGGAGCGTCTGGCTCCAAATGCGACCGGGACTCAACTGGGAAAGCGGGCAGGGTGACAAAAACAGGACCGGCCCGCCTCTACTAATCGGCTGGATACAATAGAGGCTTTGGCAATCGTACATTCTGTGATAGTAACTCAAATGTGCTAGTTTAGTGCTACTTATGACGATAATAGAAACATTTTTTTTTCAAATGCAAATTGTTCCAAATTCAAAATCCAATAATTATGACATAAAGTTTTATATTACAATGAAATTATATTATGTGCAGTAAATTACATGCTGCGCGTCCTTGCAATGAGCAGTTTTGTTCCAAATCCTAATTTCAAAATTCCAATCCAAATTGTTCCAAATTCCAAAATTGTGACAAAAAGTTTAACATTACAATGAAATAAATAATATGCAATGAAATACATATGTGTACAATTTTATAATCAAGAACAGTGATAATATTATTTATTGTTATAATTCATACAAATGACAGGAAATCTCTCTGATATGCGTAACGCAATATAATAGTAGTTTATAGAAGTTAATACAGGCAGGCTACATACAGTCTGTCTTATACGTCTGTGGGTGATTTAGAAGTCTACAAAGGGATACAATCCAAGATATGTCCAACAGCTTCTCACCAAAAAAGATATAATACTTTTATAACACTAAAAAAAAGAGTAAAATTAAATTTGTTACTATAAAACAATAAATCGGTTTTACAGAGTCCGGTTTTTTGTTTTAATATTATTAACAATGTTATACATTCATAACAGTATTAAATGTGCAACAGTGTGACTCTAAACACATGTGTGATCGTGTCCTGTGATCATTATTGTATCCGTCCTTGTATACGCAACTCTGTTTTTGCTATACGTATGTGACCATTTAATTCTTGTTTAAAATGGGATGTCCACATTTTTATTGATATGATTAATATTTATGAATAATCACATTCAATAAAACGTAGTGAGTTATTTTGATGACTCGTCCTCTTTTGTCCCATCAAAATATATATTTATTTGTTTTTTATGGATTACATACATTTGTTATTATAAAAATCAATGATTAAATATCTTTTTTCACATATTACGGTATTATTGTTAAAGTCATTCTTTTTTCTAAAGGGTTTTTTCTTATCAAAGAAACGTTATTTCATTATTAAATCTTTAACTCCATATAATGACAATCAAAAAGAAATTCAAAAAACCGCATATCCTGAGTACCCGTAACATATTAAAATGTTTATACATTTCATCTACTAATTTCAATTTCATCGACTAATATTCATCGCGGAATTTATATTCCGCGATAATATTAGTCTAAAATCATATAATGACAATCACTTCGTAAAATACATATTTTTAGCTACAAAACAACAAATATCGCGAGGACTGAGCAATATTAAGTTGCAGCTTAATTTATTTATTTAATCGTTTATTTCAGACAATATAAACAAAGATACATGTGTATAATTGAATACAGAGGTCCATATCATATATACCTTACAGACTAACATACATATATTAATATATACTTATAACTAAAGATCACATGTTGCCCTCGTTACTTTTAGCATTTTAAACCGACTGAGAGGTGCGGTAAGGGGGGAAGCGCATTTCTTTGACCAGCAAACTTAGCGCAGACAGGTAGTACTTAAATATGTACTACGCTATTCCCGTGACTCTACCCCCTTCCATTACGTCTACCTTGATAATGAGTATCTTATGTGTTACTCATGATCATAAACTATCTGTGTGCTAAATTTTGACGAATTCCGATCAGAAGTTTTTGCGTGAAAGAGTAACAAACACACAAACATCCTCACAAACTTTCGCATTTACAGTATTAATAAGATATTAATAAGATTGCATAGATTCGTTATCTTATAAAAAAATATTTGGTAATACATACAGCCAGCGTTTTTATTGTCTTATCTTAGGTCGATCAAATACGTATCCTTAAAGACTAAGTTGTACCTTCTTATACGAGTCTCATCCTCACGCCCTTAAATCAGAACAGTCGTACTTAACGTCGATGAGTTTGCAAAAATAGGTAATGCCAGTCGAACTTCAAAGGGTTCTAAACCCAATGAAATTCTTACTCATCTCTTGGCTACGCGCACGACAGGATTTGATTTCATTATAATAAAATGCCATGTGACATATAACTCTTTGTTTTAAAAATAGTATGTTTATTTCGTAGGCGTGCTTGCTTAATCCATATGACAGAGTGCGCCTTAACAGTCATGCGCAGAATCGATTTTCTATATTTAGCAAAGAAGAGAACAGCTAGCTAATTAAAACGAGGCTTCAATATGTTGAGACCAAAGTTCTTCACAGCATGTCTATAATTAGAAAACCAATTTACTAACAAAACTTATTAGAGAGATGCAGGTCAAAGTAATTCCTTGCGAATTTTATAATCCTTTGCAGGCATGACTCTTCATTTACTCGCCGGCATCAGAAGTAGGGTGATAATTGTCAAGCGTATGTATGCATGTATGCATATATTTATCAGTTCCGCAGCCTGGGGGGGAGCACATATGCCATACATATAACTGGTATTTTTTGTAGAAAAAACTTCAAACATCACCCAGGCGGTACATTTAGGGGGCGGCAGAATATTCAGATATGACGATCGTCATCAATTTAAATTTTCTATTTTTTCTTTCCTCAACTAAAATTCATAACAACAAACGGCTTCATGGGTTATAACATATGCTAGCAAACTGTTTTATCTTAACAATAATATTGGTATCAGGTGATAAATAAAACCTTTGTTTCATGATTGTAGTACTCATTTTTTCTCTTTTTAATCTAACCAGTCGGGTTTTTTGATTTTATAACTTCTTTTGAATATCGAACAAAAGAAACCCAAAAGCGTTACTTGTACAGGAAATTAAACCGCTTGGTCACCATAGCGAGGCCTTCTTGGAAACAGGACCGCTTAAAAACCACCCCAGCTTCATACAAACGTTTGTATTCTAATAGCCTTATCTATTTTTGTTTGGGGACCGGTTTGGAATGCAGAGGTTATGCTCGCCTGGTACGTTTTTATTGATTTTGTTGAACTTATTAGATATATTTCGTAGAACTAATGAACTCTATTGTAACGTTATTACAATTGGTTATAAACTGTTCTAATTAAAGTATAGGATTTAATATTTCTGAGATAGAAGGTAAATTGCTTTCTGTTGTATGAACAAATGAGAGTCTAGAGGAATTATGACGTAACGCAAGTAATGGGAATATAATAGTAGATACCTTATATCTATAAACTATACTTACTTTTCTATTTTATAGATCAAAAAATAATAGAACTCGGTCAATTAAATAGTCCGCTGATGAGTTGCAGTAAAAACGAAGTAAGAGCTAAACATGATGTATTAATAAGAGTTTTGTCCTAGTAAACAGTCTTAGCCGTAAATGTTGCAAACTTATGTCCATAGACCAATCTCTTAATGAAGAAGAAATTATTACTCAATATTTACTTATCACATAGAAAACACACACGCTTTCTACACTCATAGAACCAAACTAGGATTATCTCCTGTGTCGTGGGTGCCATGGACACACAAACACGAATACACAAACACCCAGACCCAGAACAGAAATCTAAACTCATCATTTATATTTCTGTCTGGCCGGGAATCGAACCCGGTATGGTGACCGTTCGGCCACGCGTGTCGTCAATAGAATAGAAGAAATGAAGTATGCCTAAAATTGGTTAACAATAAGTTACTGTACATACTTTGACATTTTAATAAATACAATATTTCATCCAATAATGATGCAATGAAGTTAATAAACAACTTCTACGAATTACTAATTATAGCCGATTATCGCAATCAATATAATTATGTAGGTACAGTAAGAGGATTCTCATTTAAGTCACGACCAAAGCAGTGTTAATATTAATGTAAAAATTTTAATGTACATATTCTTAAAATAAAGAAAGTGTGGATCACTAAACAAGACACTGTAGTTTGGGGCTTTAATAGTACAAAGCCTTTACAGTACCTATTAAACTTGTACGAAAATAAAAATATTTCACTTATTGAAGTATTCGCTCAGGAAGACTTAACGGTACAACAATACGTACAATGGAGTCCTTTGTCCTCTTCCTGCCACTTAATTATTGAGTCATAAAGTTCACTGTTCGGACAACCGGCGAAATTTCATCGGTGATAACATGTTAACAAAATTGAATTGATAACACAGCTGTTCTGTTTTGAAGGTCGAGAGGTAGTAGAATGGTTCGGCCGGCGAGAGATCACTACTTCGCCTATTTCTAGCGTGAAGCAGTTCTTGCCTTTCGGTGGAATGGTGTTGCCTTCAGTTAGGTCTTAGGTATCGAAGTAGCAACGCATCTGTGATAGGCTTCAGACAAAAATTCTGTTTTATATGAAGTTGCTTATAGATGTTCATGGGCGGCATTGACAATTTACCATCGGGTGGATTACATAATCGTTTGCTATTTCAATCTGATAAAAAAAACTTGTTAATTAACTCCAAACACGTGCAAATTTGAGTTAAATACGGCCTAGCCGTCGGCACTATTTACGCTTAGAGCTATGATAAATCTTATCGTGATTTGAACTTTTTTAATAACCGTTAAAACTTTGGTCTCTTTACCCTTCAAACTTTAGTTCGTTTATTAATGAAACGGACACAGATAATGAACTTTGCCCTACAACTTTCATATCGAAATCTTTCAAAGGATTTGCTAGAACGGATTTTACAAACTTCTGTTTGCTTATCAAAGTTTCTTTATTAACTTAGTTTGATTCAATTTTATTTTTGTAAAATGTCAAGATACACTTACGTAGGCGCTCTGAGGGTGAAAGGTATAAGCGTCTAAAAGGTTGATAATATGTTCAAATTAGATTTCTTATATTGTCTTATTTTAGAACAATATTTTTAATGGTGGATGTACGGATGGCCTATAATTTATTAACTTTTTTATTTGGTGGACTCATTGGCTTAAAATAATGCACACCTATCTTTAGTTCAATTTTATTTTATACTTATACGACAAGGTAGATCATACGGAAGGAACATACCTTCTGTCCTTAAAAGAACGGTAAGAAAATCAAGTTCTTATTTTTTGTGACATTTCAGTCATGTAGCATAATAGTTAAACATTAAGTTATTTTTATAATATTGGTGGGCAACAGTGTCGATAAGATAATAATTAAATTATTAATCTTAAAGACTTTTCTAAAGTAGCACGATAGAGTTTTACAAGAACTATAAAAATAAATGCGAGTTCTATTCGTCTGATATCATTTTATAGTAAAACTTTAATATAGAAAGGGTTTTATAGTTACTTAGAAAGTCTAATCAAGTAAGAGGCTTGCGTAACACCTTGCCTTACGTCAACCCTTGGGGGATACTTTAAGCCATCTCTGTAGGGTTGTATCTTATCTTACCTTTTATTACTTTGGCATTATTGTATTTTAGTTTTCCTTTGAGATTATACACTAAAAGGTTAGGAAATTGCGTTAATATCTATTTTGATTTTACCTGAATATCAGGATTTGATGGCACCTTAGTAGCAAAGAGGTAGAATCTAACTGGTTCTACCATCTCGCTACTAACGGAGGTAAAACCAAACTGGTTCTTCCTTTGGTTCAACCGGGAAGGTACTACGTTCACACCTATGTGAAGCAGTTTGTGTGTTTCAGTGGATGTAGATGCTGGTTGGCTTAAACACGAGGGGACAATCTTAGTAATCCGGTAATTGACTTCGGGCAGTACCCACACTGTCCAGTAAACTGTATGTTCCTTTGCACAACACTCATTGATAAGGAATCGAGAAAATTAATAATAAATAAGATATAACTTAATAATACATAAGACAGGGAATACTAGAATTTACTAGCCAACGAACATTCAGTGCAACTGATGGTAAATAATAACTGATGGTAAGTGGTTACTACCGCCCAAGGACATCTGGAAGCAAATTCATATAGAACAGGGTTTTTATCAGAAGTTAACCGCAGATGTGTTGCAGCTCCTGAGGGCTAAAATGGTAGCCTCATGTGAACGTGAACCGGCAGACACTATACCACTGAAAAGCAAGAACTGCTTCACATATCTAACCACATTCGTTTCACGTTGTAAGAGATTTTTAGACAACATTAAGCATTTATTGTTCTATTTTAGTAAGAAAAAGTGTAATTAACGTTATTTCAACGCGTTTTCATCCCTTGGGGACATTATAAGCCCAAGCTTTGGACGAAGCGACAGGCATTAAGCCGTTGGATTAATTTGATACATTAGGTTTGATGTTATTTTATATATAACACACTATATTTATTTTCATCTGGATTTGTAGACTAATCTCAATGTAATTACCTAACTTCGCTCGATTCAAACACAGGGGACAACATATTTATAGAAACTTTCACGTTCGAAGTAAATTACCTTTTTAATTAAAAATGATACCTGCGTTTTCATGAAAATTCGAACCAAAATTAGTTAGATTTTATCCTAGACAAAAGATTAAATTTTTGAACGCATGATCATAGAAATAGCTATTGGGTAAAATTAGGCGCTGGTTATCGTAAACTCGCTAATTAACATACACCAGATCTATTCTTTTAAATCTTTAAAGCGTCTTATCTCCAAGCACTACAACACGGAAAATGTGCTACAATAGCTTATCAGTAGTCATTTCTTGAAGCTATTGGTATATCATATTGAACAATTAGGTTTTAAATAAAAACGCTTTGTTTTTCAAAATCTACCTACCTTACATTTCTTTATCAATTTGTTAAATATACGTTCATATTTAACTAAGTCATTGGATTATACCATCTGGACCATAAAGTCTTACTATCCATACGTTATTACGGACTTGTTCTATTTTCACTACGCCGGTATGTCGGTAGTCTTTTCATAAATATTTGCTTTTCATGCTCTTGCTATTAAAATCTCAGTTCGTTAGGCACTAGTAATGAGTTTTAAACGTCCGTACCTACCTATAGCAATAAGTTATGTAGGTATTTTTTTTTAATATATTTATTATACTAAAATAAAAGGTATTTATGGGATCCAACAACCCTAAGCACGATGAGGATATGAGGATGTCTTGTTCAGTTGCAAAATATTTATACCGCTAATATCCGGATACATTATCAGAGTACCTTTAGTAATCATTATTGAATTATCATCGAAGTTACTTTATTTGAAATTTTAGCTTAATCAATTTATTTGAAGAAGTAATTTTGTTACAAACATTGGTTTTCCGATCCGGTGGTAGTGTAAGAAAAAATACTGTAAATGACAATTTGTAAGTGCCCCCGTAGGCCTATACAAAATAAATACAGTTTCATTTCATTTATGCTAATTGCTAAAGGGCGGACTCGGGCAACTGTGCAGATCAGAAATATTAAAAAGCGGCAAAAATGAGGTTAGGTCCTTCTCTTCACTGTCTTATTTGTTCTTAAAGAATTCTCACCAGTCGCGGTTATTTGGAATTTTCAAAAATCATTTTTTTTGGATGACTTAATTTCAACATAGAGCGGCAAATTATCTCTCTCCGGTCAATTTTTGATACACCGCGGTTAAACACAAGACACGAGACGGCTCATGACATGTTACACAGCCTTGTGAAATAGCAACAAATTTTATTTTTGCCCGGTGAGGCCCAATAACTAAATCAGGGCAAGATAGCAAGTTTGTAAAATGCTCGAAAAATAATATACAAATTCGCATCATATAAGAAGAAAGTATCAGTTTAAATGGAGATTTGATGGGTTTTTTGTGTTATCCGCAAACCGAATCACTTCAACGTTGTTGTTATTATAATACGGTTCTATTCTGAATAGCGATAGGGCATTCGGATGTTATCAACGTGACCACACGTTCCGCTTTGGACGAGATAGTCCCGCTCTCTGTAAATAGCAATAAAATCTGATAAGTTCCTCTTTGAAAAAAATTGTTGAGAATATAAAAGAGATTTATTCGTACTAAAATATATATTAGTTATAAAATAACCTGTAAGTCCAACTAAAAACAGCGGCTTGTTGATATATTATAGAAGTGGTATACAAAAATGCAGTACACCGGATGGTAAATGGCCATTGTCGTCTCGGATACTTGGAAACTGGTGGTCAACACCAGATAAACCCTTTTTTAACCGACTGCGTCAGAAGAAGGGTAATGTTTTTCTGTATGTCAGTCAATTTTTTTACACGCGTTACAGCCCAAACGGCTTGACGGATCTTAACGTATTAGAATTGTCGCAGTTTGCATAGTGATGTAAGCTTTATAATTTTAAAAAATCGCCTGGAAATAGAGGAAAAAAGGGGGGGGGGGGGGGGGAGGATTTTTTTTATTATTACAACATTTTTGGTTTTAAAAGAAAGCTAGTTAATAGAACAATCTATAATAATAATAATATATTTTATAATACTTTTACTTGACTATTTTGACAAAAACTCATATAAGCGTTACATTAAATATATATGATTATAAGCAAAAAATTAGGTTTAAGCAGTCGGGTTTTTTGTTTTAATGTTTTTAACAATGTTACTAGTTGCGTTAGACGTTAAAACCATCCTTTATACCGCTAAGGTCGTATTTAAAAAGCTTGACCGTGGACATTATACAAAAACTCTTATCGTGTGTCTTAATAATGAATAATTTCATTTTATATAGTTATTATGCTTTTCTTCATAAACGTATTGTGTATATTGTACGTGATATATAATATTCATTAGTATATTATATATTCTAACAGTTTATACTAAAAATTACCACCTATCGCAAATTTTCCAGCTAATCTATCAGGCAATAATTTTGCCCTATTCCAATTTTTTGGAAGTGCAATAAATAAATAATAAATATACTATACTTGTTACTTTATTTTTAACACATTTAAGATAGGTAAATAAGAATATTTTTGTAACTCTTTCCGTTTTGGTGGACTAATGAAGTACTAATATGTTCTTTCTACACAAGTATCCTACTTTGACGACAAAAATAAATGGTCACAATATCTCATAGTAGGGGCGTAGTGATTCAATAACTGAGGCGACGCGGTGGCGCTGAATCCTATATGAGTGTTTACTTTAAAAGTGCATCCACTTATATGAAGTGCTTCATTCATGTCGATATTAAAATGGATATTTTATACTGTTTGCTAAGTGATATTAAATGTATGAGGTACTTTATAGATACTAGTTCCCATAACTTAAGGATTTTCAGAACCATTGTTGAGTTTAGAAGATGTGAATAACAGATGAATTTGCTTATAATCTTAAAATTATTTGTATATATTTTTCTATTTCTTTAAGTATCAACCAAAAAGTGCTGGACCGATTTTGGTAATATTTATGGAATTTAAAAGTTTATGATGAAAACTATCTACATATAATGTTCAAGAATAATTTGTCTGTTTGATCCAATAACGCAAAAGTTATTGAGATAATTCAAATATTTATTGTTATATTTATATTTTGTAATATTCATTGTTATATTATATTATAAGTTTATGACTAGACTTTAGAAGTAGAACCAGAAATGGCGGAGAAATCGTTGAACATACCTAAAAACACAATGTGTATACAGTCGAACATAGAACCACCTCCTTTTCGAAGTCGGTTAAAAATAATTTCGTTGCGATAACAAGATCCGTAAATATGAGAATAAACTCCCATTACACGTCTATTTGTATTAAAGAGGGGAGGGGAAACTTTATTGGTAATGTAATATGTTTTATGATGATGTGACAGTCGTATATAGATAAGAGCGATAGGTGTTTTTATCAGATTGAAGTGGAAAATGAGCATGCAGTCCACCTGATACTAAGTAGTCACTGCTGCCAAAAGAGGTTCAATCGTAAGTCAATCACATGCGTTGCTACTCTACGAATAAGATGGCAATCTAATATATAAGTGAGCCGGCAACCACACTCTTCCAACGAAACGCAATAACTTCTTGACGCTTGAAAAAGGTGTGGCGGTGGTAACTCCCCGAATGAATTATACGGGTCCTATCATTTGGTAAATATTAGATAACGATAATTATAAAAAAATCTATTTTGCGATATATTAATCCAATTGTAGAAACCCGATACAATGCAATACTGTTGATATTGCATAAACTCGTCGAAACATAAATTTGAACTGTGCCCTTAGTACAAGATCATTACGTATTCTCAAAACTATTGTTGTTTACTTTTCGCCTAGGGGTGTGCGAATATGCGAATTGCAATGTAAATTGACGTTTAAGTTTTCGTTTTCGGGAACACCTTGCAATATAATTGGCAATAACGGCCCAAAACGTAAACAATGATTGTTTGAGGAAACGTAATATACGTTAAATACTGCGAGCGCTGCTTACTTACAAAAACAAAAATGTACACAGCTTTTAAAGTTACATAAGGTGTATGTTTGCTTACTTTGAGACTGAAAGCGTAATGTCAGGTACCAAAGGACCCGTAAAAGAAACTCGTTGACCTAAAACACGTGAAGTCGGTTTCAAGATGCTGCAAAATCACTTGCATCGTAACCTACTTCCCAGTTCCATGTTCCATTCGTTGCTCCTTCCCCTTACAAAATGATGCATTGCTTTGCAAGAGCCTGCGGGCCTTATTATGCTTTCCTTTGGAACTAGAACACGCATTACTTCTGAAATTATTCTACGAATCGCGTGGCGGAGCGATCTGAAACAGAGTGTGTTCCGGATTCGATCCTCGGCCAGTTGGATATCTGAACGATGAATTTAGATTTCTGTTCTGGGTGTCGGTGTAACATATAAGTTTTATTACATTTTCCTTACACCCATCAGTCTTTCACCACAAATCAGCAATCCACCGCTGTACATAGTCCATCGCAATTTGCCTTAGTTAAGTTGATCTTGTGCTTTCTGAATGCAATGGTTATTTGCTGTCTTTTGCAGGTCATTAGTCACTTGCCACCTGGTCTGGGGACGATCTATTGGATGTGGTTCCGTTTGCCGAAGCGTGGTAGGTACGCAATGACCTTTCTTCCCAATTGCTTATCGGTTATTTATAACGCGGACATTATAAAAGGCCAAATTTAGTAGAGATTTGAACCCCAATTTCTAAAAAAAACAGCGACAAAAAATTCATCGCCAGTATCATTCCCTTATACCGATGCTGTGAATATTATTACTATTAGTTACACACAATCGTTATCCCTCGGGAAGCAGTCCCTTAAATAGTTTCATATTGTAACGTACACAAAAGGGAGCTCCCGTCAGCGCGACGCCATCGCCACTCGTATGTTTTCCTCGTCCTACGTAGTTGCTTATCTCCTATCCGAGATGTCATCCTGGTACTTCGATTTATTGAATATTGCATTTTATTTACCATAATAAGGAAAATATTTTTAATAAATGGGAGAGTAACTTCGACTCTTATAAATATTCCATAAAGACTTACTACTTCCTATAGAACGGAGGTTCTACCTGTAGCCGATTCAGATACGTTGCCACTGCCAGTAAGATTACATTTCGGGTAACCCGAAATGTAATTTAGTCGGCGTTTACACCTTTCAATCAAGACATAAAAACTGCGTCATGTAAGAAAAATAGTTGTAACGGTGCTACTTCCCCGGTTTCACTACCTTTCGGTTGTTTTCCATTGTTAAGACTGAAGCAGTGACGTGTTTTGGTGTTCAATATTTGATAATGGACAGTACATTTACGACCTATCTCAGCTTGGCAACATATATAATCTAAGTTAAGCTTTTTATTATTATATTATTCTACTATTGAAAACTTGGTTTACCACTGTGGTTAATGGCATTTAATGTTTATTATTTTAAATTCACTTATTAAAAAGATAAAACAAATAATACTCTTTAAATTGTACTTGACACTCCTAGAAAATTAGTATTTTTGAGTTGTGTTATGTATTTCAACTTAGTCTTTAAAGGCAAGAACGCTTCTGTTTCTGACCTCAGGAGTTATCAGTGGTTGATTACGCGTACCTAAGGCCGGCATTTAACAATCACTATCTAAGTGTAAATCTGTCACATTTTGAACTTTTTTACTGTATGCTGCAATGGTAAAAATATCGGGAATCTAATTTATTTGCAATAACGTATTTTTAAGCGAATATAAAACTTTTTAACAAAAAATAGAAACCGACTTCAGTGTCACCAAAACGCAAAAAAATAATTTAAATATATGTTG
>DWNE01003043.1:0-17469 GCA_018249875.1 Cecropterus toxeus | reverse complement strand
ATGTCGGATAGGTCTATTTACTAGGCATTCACTAGGCTTTCACACAAACATACATACGCTCGAAAAAACATGACCCTCCTTCTGACGCAGTCGGGTAGAAATAAAACAAGATTTTAATCAATTATACATTTATGTGCTCACACATTTGTGTAATTCTTTACCAATTTAAATTAGAAACAATGTTTAAAACAACGAAAACAGAATCAAATCTCCAAAAAGGTAAACCGAATGAATTCATGGCGTCATAAACTGCATTTTCCGGGCATATTAGCCGCGCGGACCATTGCTCCAAAATGGCGCTCGGTACTACCGTTCGCGGTTAATACTTACGTCTGTGGTTATATTACCAAACCACATTTGACCAGTATTTGTTATTACTGATGAATTTCGGGTAATTTTTTAAGTAAGCGTGACATCCTTAAATCCTGAGTTAATGAAATGTATTTTTGCGTATTATTTGTTTCTTCATCTGATGTATTTATGACGTCATACCTATGGTAGTACATATTTTATAGTGTGTAGTTACTTTTTATTATCACATTGATAGGAAAGAAGCATGCAGTCCACTTGATGGATATAGCCACTAACGTTCATAGACATCTGTAAGCAACTTCATATAGAACAAGGTTTCTATCTGAAGTTAATCACAGATGCGTTGCTGCGCCCGAGAGTTAAGTGAGCGGGTAACCTACCATAAGGTAGTGATGCGACTCGAGTAGGATTTTGTGACTCGAGTCACTCGAGCAATTCTGCTACCTCACTCGAGTCCTATTCGAGTCACTCGAGTGAAAAATCTTACTTGAATTTTGATATCTGAAGATGAAATCTTACTTGAAATCTTATTTGACGACAAAAAAAAAACGGGAATATCTAACTTGACGACCAAAAAAAAAAAACGGAAATATCTAAATTGACGACCAAAAAAAAAAAACGGCAATATCTAACTTGATGACCAACGTAGGGAAATGACATTTACTGACAACAGAATCAACTAATGCGACTAGTTCACTCGGTAACTGACTCGAGTGATATTTTTTTTCACTCGAGTAACGAGTGTGTCTAATCCACTCGAGTGACTCGAGTAAAAACATGACTCGAGTCGCATCACTACCATAAGGTTCTACCATCTATAACCTATGTTAATTTCTTTTTCATGTGACATCTGATGTAAATTCAATACATAAAGTAACGAAGTACGCTATTCCGTCGCGTGCGATACCTAAGAGAACGATTTTAAAATAGACCTTCACTCGTGTGCGGTCGAGTGGCAGCGAAATGCGTGTGACCCGCGAAATATCGCTCTAGCACATTGTCCGTTAATACAATGAATAAAATTTGGGTTTTTATAGCCGACGACGTCAACGGGAGTTATACGAATAATTTGGAAAGCTGTTTGGCGAAGTCACGGTATTATTGCTTATGACAGATGAAATGTATCTAGTAAATTCTGTTGATATGTACGTTTAAAGTACGTTCTGTTTCACTGTTATGAATTGAAGCTAGCACAGTAGAATTTGACTTACCCACACATATATATATTTACATAAATATATTCACATAAATAGGTTCATATAAATAGTTGAACTTTAATAGCGGTTTGGTCTAAGATAGTGTTTAAATTGCGATTTCTCAAAGATTTATTGAACAAATTAAGAATTTCATGATCACTATATTCATCAACAACTATAACAGTAATTAAATTCGCCGCAATTATTGAAATAGCTGACTTTTTTACGGAATTATTCACTTTTAACCGACTTCGAACGGGAGGTGGTTCTGTGTTTGACTGTATGTATTTTTAATAAATAAAATCGTCCATTTAAAAACGCAATAACATTTATACAGTAACTCTGCAGGTACATGTATATGTTATTGAAATACGTTAATTTTACGAATTATAATGGCATTGTCATCGATTATATATGTAATTATAATCGATGTAAATTGTTATGTTTAGAACGAAAGCTATTTTCATAATTATAATGAATACCGGGTCTTACACGACCTTACCTCAGGCTTAAATATTACACGTCAAGGTTCTTATGAAAACATTATCAACCCAATGTCACAAAATAAAACCCAACCAACATATTTTCAATACTACCTTTTAACACTTCCTGGATATTATACATATTTAAACACTCACATCCGCTCACATTAGGACCCCGGCTCCCGTGGGACGCGACAACTGCACTAGCGTGGCCCCACGCTTTTAGAACTGCATGCATTTTCATTTAATCCTGCCTTTTTTCGACAAAAGCTTTTAACTTTATAGAGGTGTTCCAGTATTTGGCGGTGAATTTCAGCCAGAGTTATTGTCCTGACGTGTATAGAACTGCTGTCATTCGGGAATGCGGTTATGGTAAAGGGTTTATGGAGTGCGAAGTGGGAAATAATAGAACGGTGTGTTTTTTTGTTATGTTTTGTGAGACTGCTGTGTAACTCTTTTTGGTTAACTTTTTGTGTGTGAGTCTGTGTCTACCTTATGAGTACGCGTATACCAACCAAGCGCGGTACTCATATTTCCTAAAAAATAGGAAGAGCGTTAAATGCTTAACATGTTGTAGTTATATGTGCGATCTTTCCAAGGTTAGCCTTAAAAATGTTAATCGCTACAATTTACCAATACAGATAATACTTGTACGTTTATTACCCAATTGCACTAGTAGGAGGGTAATAAAACGTATGTATGTATGTATATATTAGTGATGCGACTCGAGCCCTGTCTTTACTCGAGTCTTTCGAGTGGATTTGACACACTCGTACTCGAGTGAAAAAAAAAATCACTTGAGTTTCTAGACTCTTTTAGTATAGACACTCTTTGGTATTTGTTAAAAATTGCTAAAATAAATCTCACTCGAATTGCACTTGCAACTCGAGTAATATTTTCACTTAAGTTACTCGAAAATTCGAATATCACTCAAGTGAGTTAGCAGTATTGCTCGAGTGACTCGTGTCACACAATCCTATTCGAGTCGCATCACTAGTATATACGTATGTATGTATGTACGTATGCGTGTTTGTACGTCCATTTTTTTCGCACGCGTTATAGCCCAAACGGCTTGATCGATTGCACCATGTGATACATCATTTGAAGCGTGTCTGTTTGCAGAGGTACATATGCTATACACATGCATATAACGCCTATATAATATAAAGAACGTTATATAAAGCACGTTACTTGGAGTGCGATAAATAATATTTTCTGTATTTTTTTCCATTCATTGAAAAGTATTCTACAGTATTTTCACGGTTCATAGAACGAATATTTTAGATAATGCATAATATATAATGTTATGAGTAATGTATCTCACAATAACTATTACATATGGGAGGTCGAACAAACGTTGGACGAAATTAGTAGGCTCTCTTTTTTGTAATTGCCCACAGAACCGTAAAAGAAAACTATACATACCTACTATTGGAAGATGAATCTCTTAACTAACTTTTGTCAGCCATCAAGCACTAGAATGACCAACAGCTAGATTTGTTGCCTAAGCTTTCTATTCATCATGACAAAGATCTCGGGACTGTAGAGAAAATTGGATGTCTTACCGTCTTTGTCGGATTTATAGATGTTTTACAATGATTTACGAATAGTACAAGCGTTCGGATGCGCTATTTTGGCGGTATATTAGAAATAGTAAGTTCTATTATTTTTCAGCTGTTTCCAACTAACTAAAACGAATTAAAGTACTTGTAAAAGTATATTTCGTCTAATGCTGAATTAGCAAAATATCATGCTGCCTATCTTATCGTAAATGGCCAATACTGCCCATGGATATCTGTAATCAACTCAAGAATCAGTTTTACCTGAAGTGAGCCAGAGATGTGTTGCTAATCCTGAGGAGTAAGAACTACACCTTGAATATATCTCACTTACCACAACATAGGCCTAGAACACAGCAGCGATTAATAGTGCTGTTATTAGGCAGAAACAGGGGCAGCAATGGTCTTTCTACCACCTTCAAATACAAAAAGTTTAAGTATGACGAAAATGCCTTGATTGGGTAACGTATTGCTATGTTCAGAACCGGGACAATCATCAGATCACGTTGTTAATATCGTATTCTCATTGTCATCGAAGTTAACGTTGATGTGTTATTGGTATCAAACCACGTGTTTTACCACTTTACTATTTACATTGGTAATAATATTAGCAATTAATTGTTCAATTAGACTACTAACAATCCTCAAGTTCCACTGGTCAATAATCACTTAACTGTAAGTCGTCTTTAGGACAATCCTTGGTAAGTCTAAATAGTTTCGTAGCTCCTAGTTTTGTCCGCAGCTTGTACACTTGTCAGTAAACGTACAAAGACGGATGTTGCATTTTGGCGCTATCTATTCTGCTTTTCAGAATGTTTGCACTCAGTGGATAGCAAGTACAAGGGAATTATGAGGTTCAGTCACGCGATGTGAAGTGCATCGCCAGTTTTTATCGAGTTGTCATGTGCGTAAGTAAGATAACAAAAAGAAAATATTTTAAACCAATTCCTTATTTGGCCCCCTTATTTACCTTTATTTATTAATAAGACATATATTTAATATTGACTAAAATCCGGAAAATAAACTCCGAATTTTGTCGACAAATACATAAAATACTGGGTTACTACTAAGCTGGCAACCGACGTTACAACCGAAACGTAAGAACTTATTCACGCTAGGAATAGATGCCTCGATAGTGCTCGATTAAACCATTTTCATTCAACCGTGATTTTATCATTCTGGTCAAACACTTTTAACAAAGATTCAAAAAATATAAAAGCTAAAATAAAAAATGTTAAGAAGAAAAAAGGATGCTGAAAAATAAACACCAGCAGGGAATGTAGCTTAAAATCCTGGTCATATGCATGTCTCATGATATAACAATATTACCGTGAAGGGAGATTCACGATCGTATTGATTGTTAAAAAGAAAATCAAATTCAAAGTTTACGAATCAGATATAAATGGAATTCTCATTTTCCACCATGATCTCACATACCGATGTAACTTGAAACTTATATTAAATAACTAAGCACCTACTCAATTCGCTACTCCATTATTGATTAGCTGTCGAGCAAGAACATGAACAATAGCTCAAGTGTCTAAGTCCTGTATTGTACGCAGGCTTGTTAGAATTGTAGGTCAACCGTATAATATTAAGTGGTTAGGGGATTATATTCGACAACAGCGTTCAAATACATTCGCTGCACTGATAAGGAAAAGACTTGAGATTGATTATAGGACAGGACCATTTGGTAGCTTTATAAGGTCTACTATTGGACCTGGGTACATGGGAATCAGGCGGTAGAACCAGTATTGGCGGTAGACCAGGGAGATACTACCCTCACACCTATTTCTAGCGTTTCGTTGGAAGGGCTTGGTTGCCGGGTTAGTTTTATATAAGGTGACCTTCTTAGTACCCGCGAGAAACAGCGGAACTGTGATCAACTTCAGCTAGAACCCCTGTTCTAAATTAAGTTGTTTATAGATGATGTGGGCGGCAGTGGCCACTTACCACCAGATGGATGAATGCTATTTGCTTTTTTTAGAAGAATGATGTAGCAAACGAGCCTGCAGTTCACCTGATGGTATGTGTGTACTGCCGCCCATGGACATCTGTAAGCATCTTCGCATAAAACATAGGTTCTGTTCGGTCGTCTCATGTATTAGTGAGCCGGTAACCACAAAAATCTGAAGAAAACCATAAGCAATGGAGTATTTCGTCAATCACCACGTCTGGTATGCATTGGTAAAGTAAGTGCTGCAATTACACAGAAAAACGCTATTACTCATATTCTGGATTTGGTCCCTTAGTCATCTCCTACGTCATCCACGAGTAGAGCAGGAATGGTGCTATCCAAGACATCCGTGTAATCGACATCATCTATTTAGCTTAAAGTATTTCGCGGTGTTCTGTGAAGTGGATAGGTCATTAAACATTTGTCAAGTAGATCAACTATTTGTGCAGTAATAAAATAATTTGTATTACTTAAAAAATGTGATTTTTGCACATAGTACTCAGAGTAATAACGCATGTGATATCAAATTAAGTTTAATATTTAATTACAACTTTCCATTGGCGATATCATCAGACGGACATCTCTCAATCACAATTAAACTACCATCTTTTTAACAGTGTAGATAATAGGTACAGTTATATTATCTTCCAATTCATTCTTTAGTTGGGCAGGTAGTAATGGTATATTCGTCAACAATGCTCAAATAGGTACATTTGACGTAATTCGACGTGAAATATTGTTCGTGGTCTTAAGGAAATTAAATGAGCTGAAATTATGTAGCGAAGGTCCATAATGTCGTCATCGAGTAAGATTATTATTTGAATAATAAAATATTCAGAGTACAAAGTTTATTAAGTACGATAAATAATAAATAATTGAACAAAAGCAACAAACTGTCTCCCACGGTAAATATTAGTATTGTTATTACATTATTACTCGTGATAATAGGAACCGAATAACGTTGTTTACAAAATCGCAAAACGAATGTACCGGAATGTTTATATTCTTAATTTTGAAAAGAGTGTAATGATGATATTATAATAATGCTTTCTACGATCATTATGATACCCACATGATGATTTTTCCTGTATCGTTAGCGCCATTAACACACAAAGACGAATACACAAACACTCAGATCCAGAACAGCAAATCTTCAAACCTCTGTCTCGGGGATCGAATCGGGAACCCATTGCACGTCAGACCGGCATGGTGACCGCTCCGCCGAACGGGTCGTCGACGCATTGACACGACACAACACATTTCGAGTTTAAACTAATATTATATAGGATTTTTTTTATCACTTTGAAGTAGCTAACGAGCATATAGTCCTGATGTCGCCGATAGAAATCTGTAAGCAGCTTCACATAGAACAGTGGCTCCATCTAAGTCGATCATAGATGTGTTGCTTTTCCCGAGGACTGATATTTGTTTATATAAGGGTGCCGGCAACTGCAGAACTGCTTCATGCTAAAAATACGTGAGGCGGTGGTACCTGCCCAGAGTTACGCTGGTGGCATTACACATAATTATATGTCGGAGATAAGAAAGTAACGCCAAATCTTAATTGATTTAGGCGTATCCGGATGCGGTGGGCATCACTGAGGTGGACGTCTGACAATGTACGTCAATCAAGTTAAAGATAAGAAAGCGTGGAGCGGTCAGTGCGCATCTTTTGGTGACTCCACGGTGGATAAAAGTGTAGCTAACCAACGTCCGACTTCGTCACGTTCCAAGAAAATCCATTTTCTCGTGTTATATGCAGACATACATGATGGACAACGAACACCGAAACAAAGAACGATCTCAATCGCCCACCTTCCCTACGTTATATTGCATGCTTAATGGAACACTGACTCATTAAGAGATGTTAAAATTTAGTTTAAGTGTAGTTACGTTAAGATAAAGGCTTCTGTTAGCACCTTCTGCCGTCTACAATTTGAATTACATTGAAATTACGATTTTTTGGCGCCCTAACGTTTATTAATTGTTAATTATATTCGTCAACAAGTACGAAAAGGCCTCATTGCATGATCTTCTTTTGGGATACCCCAAAAATCGTCTTTTTTGAGTAAGGTCAGTATTCCAATAAGCATACGATATATAAAGGGTGACCATTTATTACCAAGTGAATCGCAAGCTCATTTGCTCCTTCAATGGCATAAAATTACAAGCACGACTTGATTTGTGTTAATGTGAATAAGAATTTATAATGAAAACTCGTCAAACAAGTATAACCAGTTTAACAAAGTTCAACTGCAAACAACTGTGGATAATCACAACTCGTAACTTTCCGTAGAAAGTTATTTCCCTAACAGTCACGAAAAACATTAATAGTATTTTGGATCGAAATAAGTTTTTTTTTATATAATTTTGAAGAAGCAAACGAGCAAGCAGCCCACTTGATGGTAAGAGGTTACTGCTGCCCATCGACATTTGTCTTCATATGGAACAGGGGTTGGATATGAAGTCTATCACAGATGCGTTGCTACTCCCGAGAACTGAGATGGTCGCCTCGTATAAAAGTGAGCCGGCAACCACAGCCTTCCACCGAAACGCAAGAACTGCTGCACGCTAGAAATAGGTATGGCGGTGGTACTTCTCCGGTCATCTACATTGGTTCTACCTGGCGATTAAGTATTAAGTATCATAATAAAAAATGGTAGTATTAATGGATTAAAAGGAAACCACTGCGACAAAAAGAAATATGTTAATACTTCATTTCTTAAAGGGTGTAAAGGGCCTTTTGGCAAAAATGCATATTTTATTTTCATGCTGTTTGTGCCACGCGGTGTCACTCGTGTAAAAAAAAGGAATCTTAATTGTATATTGTTACAATTTGTAATTATGTACATATATTTTAATGACATAAAACAAAATGATATAGTTACAGACTATTAATATATTTACAATCTTTAACGTTAGGTTATATTTAGGTTGATGTTATTTGAAACACACAGACAGATATACACAAAAATTCTTAAACTGATTGATTTTTATATAATTTATATACGCAAGATATACAGATGCGTAGGACTTCAACTTTTATGGATATAACATGGATCTATTCATTTAACTGCCAAACGGAAAGTTTCAATACGGATGGAAGAATCACGTAGTGGTGTTAAAAATTACGATGACTATTTTTATTGTTATCACTAGCGTACTAGAATGTACAAGCAGATGAGCTAAAAAGATGCTAAAAATGTCTAGACAGCGTTTATAGTAGATATTAACCAATTATTAAAACAATGTACGTAACGACATAACCTCTTTCTTTTGGGAAGTCGGTAAAACATATTTAATGTACAGAAATAGTTCTATGATAATAATCGATTGCATTAGAAACGTAAAAGAAATCAGTAGTAGTATAGTATGGACCTTAAAGTGGACATTGAGGGTTTCTATATTAAATTGAGTTATAGAACACTACGTACTAGCGGCTGAACACATTAATGAAGATCAACTATCTAGTATAATGTAATATCGTTTTGCAACTTCACGAAGCCTCTTACCCGGAGTTAAGAATGCCAAGAGCAAAATTAAGGCTGAAAATTTCGCCTAATCAAGATGCTGCTTTCGAAATGACGCCGCTTACCTCTACCCTCTATTAGGAGCCATTTTGGCAACAATTATCTAGAACTGTGGAAAATTTCGAGTTGCAATTTTCATTGTATTAACGTAAATTGCAGTAGATGCATCTTTACCGGAAAGTAACAGTTATATTACAAGTGCTTTTATTTGCCCTTTTCCTTATATTTATTTTGCAAATTTATCATGGAAAATTAAAATTTAATTCATTATGTAATAAGAAAATTAAATAGTATTTATTAATTATCACTAGTTTAACAATGACGGAAAATATCTGTACAAATGTCTATATCTGTATAAATGTCTATGAGCTTTTTTAAAGCTCTCAAAAGTGAAATTTACATAAGCGCTGTCGTAAGGATGGTAAAATATGATCAAAATTTTAGTATCTTTCATTCTGTAAAAAGACACGCATTCAAAAGCGAGACAGTAAACACTATTTCTGCTACGGTTATTTTTTATGCAACAAATGAGTAAGTCATATACTCATTAATTGCATAAAGAAATAAGCTTTGAGTAGTATAACGAAAATAGTTCTACCAGAAAGATACCACCGCCAAACATATTTCTAGCGTGAACGATATTTTGCGTTGAGGTAGTAGTGTTTCCAGCTTAATTCCATTAGAGTTAGCCACATGTTAGTCCTCGGCAACGCATATTGAATTCAGATAAAAACCCTTTTCTGTATGAATTTGCTTACAGTTGTCCATATGCCGCCGCGACCATCAAGACGATTGTGTGCTCGTTTGCTACTTCATTCCTATATAAAATACCTAACCAAAATTATTTATAATATAACTAAAAATTCAAATATTCACAGCTCTATAATATCTTTTCCTTGGTTAACAAAGTGCAAGCCAGTGCCAGAGAATGTCGCTTTTCGCCTAATCAAGGACCAACTCGGGAAGCGACGCTTACGCTTTCCGCTCATTAGTACACGAGACTAACTACAATTATCTGGAACGCTGCACTGGGGTCATATTTTCGGGCGTAATCCATTTTGCATGCATAAAGTTGCACGAGTTACTTACAGACGCCTCCGTGCTCTAAGACGTCTGCACGAGTGTTTTTAAGTACTTTCCGGCGCTTAGTTTGTGAATTTATTTATTCAAATTAAATACGATGCTTAAACCGATCGTCCACCGCCAGCTAAAATAAGTTAGTTAAGTTTAGTTCGCATAGTAATGTCTGTTTTTCATATATGTGCGTCCATCGCAATCTATGTCATCTAAGCTAACTAAAATATCCCAACTAAATTTTACAACCTTAGTTGTATAGGCCGATCCGAAGCTACGCGGACTAAGCTAAGTCCCACTCACCCCCTAGCGTTACCTCTCTGGCGTCTTTCGCTAGTGTTGTTTTGTAGGGCGAAACTTACTTTTCAGTGGACGAACAACTATTTCTTAGTTTAGCTTAGCTTATTTTACTGAACTTAGTTCCTAATTATTTTAGCTGGCGGAGGACGCTTAGCTTAATAGCCAGTCTGTGTATGGTGTAACCAATTTCACTATAAGCAACGTTAGACGCGATCAGATAACGTGGGTGGCAGTTAAGCTAAGCTTTTGCGTGTTTTTATGATTTTGAGGGCATGTTTGCTGGGTCGCTGAGTGGTAGAACAAATATGGTTCTACCAGAATGATAATCATCGCTACACCTATTTCAAGCTGCTTTACATTTACAGTGGAAGGATGTAGTGGCTGGCTCACTTTTAATATGAAAGTGAGCCAGCCGACCGACGATCATCTTAGTCGCAACGCTTAACTTTAAGCATGCACTGTTCTTTATTAACTTGCTTAAGATGTCCTTGGACGGCGGTAACCACTATCTGTTGAACTACATGTTAGTTTGCTAAATCAACGTTAAAAAGTTAAGCCTTCGTGTCTTATCTTTGGGCAGACGTCCTCAGTTAAACCTTGTGGGTCTATGGTTAGAAAACATCCGACATACGTTGGACACGAATCCGACCTCCACTACAACAATTCATAGAACAAAGTTATTTAACAAAAGATACTTGTCTTTTGTTTCTTTTCTCTTTTTCTTATCTATCTTCTTTTTTATCTCATCGTTTCCTTACTATATTCCACTGCTGGGCGCTTAACTAGAAGTGAAATATAGAAAGTATTGTAGTCAAATATGATAGTGAAACAAGTTACACACGTTCCGTTTACAAGTACTCTCCCCGGCGATAATGTTGCCTGCAGGTAAAATATTTTTTGTACGAGTTATTCGGATATTCCGGGACTATTTAGGTGTACTTTGGACTATTTTGGTTATGTTATTTACGCCGCATTTAATTTTAGTTTTGAATTAAATTTAGATAGTTAGATTCCTCGTTAGCAATCAAAATCATGTCCATAAAATTTGACCAAAGGATATTAATTCAATGCCTACTAGCATATAATTATGCTGCTGCCTCAGTTAACACAATATCAATGATATAAATACATATACAAACAATATTCAAGCTCGGTTGGGCTTGAATATTGTTACTATCAGCAATTCTGATAGTAATTAATGCAGGTGTTTGCCACGTGATGAAACAGTGTTGCTCGATCGGGGAGGTACCATCGCCGCATCTCTTTATAGCGTGAAACAGTTTTTGCGTTACGGTGGAAGGGTGTTGCTGCCGGCTCATATGAGGAAACTATTATAGTCCTCGGGAGTAGGACTGTTAATTATTAATAAATATGTTTCTATAAAATTGCCCGTTTTTAAATATTAAGTTATTTATCTACATGATATATATGAAGCCAAACTATTATTGAAAGCTTCACTACTAATTTTAACATGAAAATCTAAAGTACAAAGGAATTGTTCATCCATAACAGGCTAAGTTTTCTTAACCCTTTCTTCGTATTTAAAAAACCGGATAAATATAACAAATTAAAGGCAGTTTTAGACAATCTCCATATTTTATTTCAGCGCTAACGACCGAAGAGCTAAAACAAATGGATTTTACTAAGTTTCTGGCCTGCGGCTTTACGCCGCTTAGGCTCCTAACAATGCTCCAAGATGAATAGCCCCATCTTAAGATGTAACTTGGTCCATAAGACTTTACTTAAAATTTATGATTTCAAGAATTTGTCACGTGACTTAATATCGTGACGATAGGTAAATCTATTCTAAAGTATCCTAAGGCAATATTTACTTCAAAATATAAAATTAAATTATTCTTATTATGAGTAAAAAGTTAATTATTTTTAACTCATTCAATACCTTTGGTATTTCACTTGTGGAAAAGAAGTACCTTCTATGTATGGGAAGTTCGCGATAGTTTAAAAATATTCCTCTATAAAGAATTATATATAAAACCGGATCAATGTTATCCCTCTTATGATAGAAATTATCAGCATTTAAATAAATATTCAAGATACAAGAGAGAAGTTTGAAGTAATTCTGTCGATTATCGAACCCGACACTCTTCCAGGCATTATAAGCATATACAATATCAAAAAAAAATACATATAATAAGGATAGTATAGGTACTATACTTACTATAAATACTACGTTTTATAACTCTACTGTTTTAATTAGAATTGATTATAAAGTGTGAAGCAAATAAATAATGTTATTTTCACTTAACTAGCTTATCGTTGGGACATAAGTACGCTATCAGGCGACTTCCTTCAGCTGTCAACGACGACAATGCACTACACACTGCTCAAAAGGGTAGACAATTGAACATGTATTATTTTCTTAACCATTTATATAGTTTCTTTTGCATTCATGCCATTTTGTTATAGTAAATCCTTTAAATTAAAAAATAAGACAACTAATTTTTTTTATATTTATATACGATGGAATAAGATTAATCTAACCTGTTTCTCTACACGAGCGTCATTTGATTTTTTCTAAGTAAATAAATTGACTTGTATGTAATATATTTGAAACGTAACATAACCCACTAAATTTAAAACAAATAAATATTATTTAAATGGTCCATGAAGTAATTGCGTAAAAGTATCATAAATTCATGTAAGTCAATAGCAAAAGCATTTTTGTGTGTAAATGCTCAATATGTGGATTGTTAACTCTTTTGTTTTACTTCATATTGTACAAGGGAGAAGTAATTTGTGTAGATCGCCACATGCACTGTCAGTGTGTATCTACGTAGAAGCGTCACATAACGACGTGATTCGCCAACCATCCCGCCCGCGGCCGCCCGCCCTAAAGACTTCCGGCGTCGTATAAACAAGAGATGTCGTGCCTTATCTAACACTATAAATAGTTTTGTTAGACTCTACTAACTCCTTAACTCTGCTTCTACATTTAAATTGTGGCTGCGTTAACGTTCTGCTGAAATGTTAGGCTCTTAACGTATGGTTCTTCGAGGAGACGAGTTTGGAGGGAAAATGTATGTGTATAAGATAAGACCTTGGCTGTGCTTATGAATTTTATATCTTTTTTTCATTTCCTTCATTTTTGCTAAAAGAGTAACTGTTTAGTAATAAGACCATAGTTTGCAAGGTGGTATAACCAGTGTAGGTAGATCAGGGACGTACACAAACTTCTAGCATTAAGCAGTTCTGGAGTTTCGTTGGAAGGGTGTGGATGCCGGCTCAATTATTTATGAGGCGACTATCTTAGTCCTCGGAAGTAGCTGTCTGTATATCTGTGATTGAGCTTAGATAGAACTCCTGTTCTGTATGAAGTTGCTTAACATTCCATGGGCGGCAGTAAGCACTTACCATCAGGTAGACTCAGCATACTTCAGTCTCATAAAAAGGACCATCTTATAAATTATATTATACCATGTATTTTGCCACGAGTAAGTAACACCATATCTATTCCAGGCGTAAAAAAGTTCTTGCGTTGGAAGGGATGTCGTGGAGGTCTGACTTCCATATAACGCGATCATTTTAATCCATGGAAGCTGAAACGCATCTATAAAGTATCTCGTTCTAAACAAAGTTGGTTACAGATGTTTTCGGGTGGCAGTGACAACTAAACATCAGGTTGACAGCAGCAGACTTCTGAAAAAGGAAATTCTCATTCGATATATATATTGTAATGTAAGTATCTATGATTAGCAATAAATACTAAATTATTATCATTAGTCTAGTTATAAAACTACTAGGTATACAAAAAAAGAACTACTAATTATTATTAGTATAACATTCGTTCATAGCGGGGATATTTGTCATTTATTAATGTATTTCTACAAATTAATAAATAACAAATAACACTGTTATACCCAAAAGTATCATAAGTATTTGAACAATGTGTTTAAACATTTTAAATAAAGACCGACTGTGATTTACATTAAACCCATTACGCACTGATTGGTTTAACACAATTCCATGGCTATCAACGTTTTTGATTCCCATCGTATTTGTACAGAGTAAAATGGAAATGTAATGCAGCTTAAATTTCATTCGGACTGCATTTATTCCCATTAACGTGATTAACAAATTGTGACATGGTTTTTGCCTTGGATAGCTCAATTATCTTACTTTACAACTAAAGACCTTGAGATGGGTAGTAACATCTTAGTGTGTATCATCAATTTCGTACCCAAAGTCCGTCTGTCCGTCTGGCGGCAGCCGTGCAATTGTTTTGCCGTTTTTATAGATAATGTAGTAAGGAACACATCGTGCGTGGATGCAACTCGCATTTGGTCATATTTTTATAACACTGAGGTAGCAAACAAGGATGTAGTCCAGCTAAGTGTCCACTGCCGCCAATGGACATCTGTAATCAACTCCAGATATGATCAGGGTCTCATCTAATGTTGGTCACAGATTCATTGCTACTTCTGAGGACTAGGTTGGAACGCCTCAGTTAAGTTTGTCTCCTTTAACACACACTTCAAACAAAAGCAATCAACGCTTACTGTGTGGATGGATGACCCATCCATGGATAAATGGATCAAAATGATTTTTATTTAAATACAGGTAACTGCGATTATATAAATGATAATACGGAAATGAAGTTCATTTTCGCACTTGTGAACAATGAAAAACTAAAAACAAAGAACAGGAAATATTAGTAAGTATTTAATAAATTTTATTATTTTTATTAGAAAGTAATGGTTAAATTGTAAATTACTCTAAGTGTTGTATAACACACATTTTATTATTTCGTGGTATACTGATAGCCAAATCAAAACACTTTATGTTTGAGCGTCATGATAGATGGCGTTGTTCATTACGTAACAATAAAATCCGTATAATTTGCATTGTCATTAAGTAAGGCCAGTAGGTACTAGCTTATCCGAATAGGATCGGCTAAATTGCCCCGAATACAAGCAACCTAGTGCTATCAGCATAACATTACGGAAACGTACACAGTATCGAGTGAACCGAAACGTCATTAAGCCCAAAAGCCCTTATCTGCAAGTGTTCTTACGTAAAGGCTTACGTTAATGACTCCATTTTGTCTGGGAAAAGTTGTATCGCATTCGGATTTTCGTCTTAATACGCGTAATCCCGTTTGATTGCGTTTGTTTCAACTTAAATTGTTTTGAATGTGCGCAACAAGTAATAAAAGTCTTAGTCTTAGCTTGTTATGTATAAATTGCGTTACGAATGATTTTGTTTGGACCATAATTTTCGTTAGTGATGCTTTTTTAAATAAAACACTTGGTCTCATTAGGCCTCTGAGGTGGAATTGGAATGACACTTCACTCCAATTTCACCTCAGATTCTCTGGTTATTTCCGTGTAATACGGATATACTATACTACTATAATAATACGAATAATTAAAAGAAATATCTTTTAATTATCTTTTTATTTTCTTTAGATGTTTGTTATTTTTATTGTTCACTTGAATTTTCTTTAGGATCGTTGTAATTTGAAACTCGATGAAATTAAAATAATGTGGAGAAAGCAGTTGTCGACGCAACAACTATATTGCGATGTACCTCCATCCTGAATCACGCTAACGATTTTATTTCGTAGCTTGTATAAGAGCTTAAGTTGGTTTATGCGAAATAAGATGTCCGAAAATATACTGCAGTTACTCGATCGATTTTTGAAAAAGCACAATTCTTAATATCTTATTCTCAGAAATATTTGATTAATTAAGTTTACTTCTGCTGCTGTGATTGATGATTGCCCGCACACACTTACTTTTTACCAGGAACTAGAGGGGGAAAAAATAACTAGAATAAAATCAAAGTATGGATAGATGAAGATATTATGGTCTTTATAATTTTCGATAACGATGAGATATTCAAATACTGGATACTATTCAAAACAGATAACGAGGAGATACGAGACCGAATAAACATTTTGTAAAACACATGGTTAATGAAGCAGACGCCGATTCAGTTCATTCAAAAATAAATGGCCATCGATTCTGCAAAACCAATTTTACAAACAAAATGAGTGGACACTAAATCCGTTTAATGCATCGTATATCAACATCGTGACGCACCAATGGATGGTCGAACAAACAAATCGTCATTACGCAGTAAAAACGTTTGCATATTTTGTTGTCATTTAGCAAATAGTGACTGCAATGAGCGCGCTGTAATTTAATTGTTACAAACTGAAGCTACGTGCTGGATTATGTAATTTACTATTTATGCTTCAGGATTTAATCGTCAACGTGTCGTATAATGCCCTGCTTATGCCTTAATTAAATTACGACCATTTAAATAGACCTTTTACGCGTCAGGCTCATGCATAAGAATATTGTAGAGTTGTAAACTAAAGACCTGGATCCAAGTTTAAATGTTCCACGTCAGATTGATTGGTTATTAGTGTATTAAACAATTATCTCTTTATTTACTTTCAATGTACTTTTTTGTTTTGCCTAGAATTAAAAATGCAGGCGATTGAGAACATCCTCATGTTTTGAAGTCGTTTATAATTATAAAGATAAAGGCTATGTTTATCATTTTTGATATCGATGATATAGTAAAAAATTGGATATTACTCAAAATGGGTGGCGAAGAGAATCGAGATCGAATTCATTCAGTTCCTTTTAGTAAGGATAAACTATATTTTTGACTTAAAATTGATTAATTTTGCAGTTAATCATGCAAAGTAGTGATATGTGTAACCTTATAAAGCTATAGGTTTTGCTGGAAATTGTAGCGTAATTTACCAAAATTGCTTAATGCTGACGTTTGCAGCGCCAACCGAATGTTACATAGCGAAGCGGTAACAGTAATGTAGATGGAAATAGTATTTTATAGACAGCCAAGAGAATTGCTGACGGAAGTGAAAAGGTAAAAAAAATGCTAACATGCAAATATATCTATGTATGTATTTAAAATGCTAACATGCATATATATATATGTATGTATGCACTTAATATGATACTGTAAAAATATCACGACATTAATGTGTGTTTTTTTTTTTATAAATATGAAATAGCAAACGAGCAAGCAGCCCACCTGATGGTAAGTGGTTACTGCCGCCCATGG
>DWNE01003042.1:0-17471 GCA_018249875.1 Cecropterus toxeus | reverse complement strand
AAGTGTCCTAAGACTACTTACCAGGAAGCCCCGACTACTAGTGTTTAAGGATTTTCCTAAATAAATATATTTTTATTATTTATTTTTAGTTTTGTGGTGACACTACGGTGGTACTACAACCAAACTCACTCGTATTTATGCCTTATAATAACAGTATTAAATACTGCGGTATTTTGGATTAAAGGGTAAGAGAAAGCATTTATTAGAGGCGTTCCCTTAGTTAGTAGTAACATAGTCCTTAAGGGTAGACACGCATCTACCGACCACTTGTAGGACCTAATTTTGATGGCCGTGGGCGGCAGTAGCCACTTATCACCAGGTGTACTGTATGCACGTTTGCTCAACATTATAAAAAATAAAAAAAATAATTAGTATGTACTTACTATACTCATACAGAACATTGTTCTTCACGTACTGGGCATGAGTCTCATCGCAGAAAGGAGTTCATGGTCCGCCAATGGGGGAAAAGGGGGAGGGGAGCGATAACTCTTTATTATCAAAGCAATATGGATATCAAATTAAAGCTAGTAAATAAATCATTCTAAAAATATAAATATTATAATATTATTACTTGATGTTTAGGAAAACTTATAAAAAGCCTTAAATTAAAGGTATCATTCTGAGCAGTGATAGCCTAATGGTTGAAACTCGGCCTATCAATTGAGAGTCCGAGGTTCGAATCCCAGACCAATGATTTTTCTAAAATTATTGTGCATATTAAAAATTAATTATCACTGCTTTACGGTCAAGGAAAAATCGTGAGAAAATCTGCACACCTATGAGTTCTCTAAAAAAAAGAGTTCTCAAAGGTATGTGAAGTCTACGAATTGGCTCTCAGCGCGGTGTACTATGGCCTGTAACTCATTCTGAGAGAAGACCCGTGCCCAGCAGTGGGATAAGAATAGGTTGACGATGATAAACAAAAGAAAATTAAGCAGTTGGGTCTTTGTTTTAATGTGTAACATATTATAATATTGAAGTAGCAAACGAGCATGCGGTCCACCTAATGGTAATGGCTCCTTACGTCTATGGACATCTGTTATCAACCAGGTTAAAACCGGAGTCTTACCTAAGGTAGGCCACAGACGCGTAGCTACTCCTGAGGACTAGAGTGTGTTTCCCTTACCAAAACCTTTCAGATCAGAACACAGTAACGCTTAACACTACTGTTACTAGACAGAAATAAGTGTGTCGGTCCTTCCAGACTCGAACTACAAAGGATTGTACCTTCAAATATGTTTTAATTGCGTTGACGACCCACGTGGCGCAGTGATTACCCCACCGGTCTGTCACGCAGTGGGTCCCGGGTTCGATCCCAGGCCAGACAGAAATGTGAATGATTAACTTAGATTTTTGTTCTGGTGGGTGTTTGTGTATTCGTCTTTGTGTGTCCATGGCACCCACGACATAGGAGAAAATCCTACTGTGGGGCTATGAGTGTAGAAAGCGTTATATTATATTATTATTATAAACTTTATTCACTTTGTATACACTTAGGTGAGATTAAACGCATCTTGTAAGGAGGGATACGCGCTGACGTCACAAACAAGCTCACGTTCACACGCCCCTCTCAGATAGCGTTAACGAGAGTATTATCCACCATCAGTTGGGTTCTTCCTTACTAGCTGTGCTCCGCGGGTTTGCCCGCTACTACAGAAGAAAAAAGGAACAAACATAGCGTAAGGCCTATAGCAAGGCTGTCCAGCCGTTATTGGAAGTGGGCATACATTTTACACCCAAAATCGTCTGTGGGCCACACGTCAGTATCTTTAGAGTTATAAGGGGAAAAAAATAAAATATTATAACTTCCTATAAACTTGATAGAAACAATAATAACAACAAAAAATAAATATGAGTAATGATTATGGCACAGCCGCTGGTTACTCTTCGTTCCGATGTTGACTAATTGTAAGGCTGGAATCAGTCAGTCGAGTTAATGTTGGCGGAAGAATCCAAATGCGTTTGCGGGCCACATCATGGCCCGCGGGCCTGGGGTTGGACAGCCATAGCCTATATATAGGCTTTCTCAATAAATGGACTATTCAACTCAGTAATATTTTTTCAATTTAAATCAGTAGTTACAGAGATTAGCGCGTACAACCAAACAAACAACTTCAGCTTAGAATATTAGTATAGATATGGTACTTTAGCGTTGTTTGTTCTTTGTTATCGGTCTTGAATTGCACCACACCCTCTCCTCTTTTGGTAGAAGGTGACTAAAACACAAAAGGCTGGAAATGGCCAGCGTATTCCTGCGTAACGTCTACATCTATTGGGATCACCACCACGCATGCCAAGTGCGGTGATTATGGCAGAAACCACCATTAGGGGAAGTCTTTATTCAGCATTAGATCTGTTACGCCTGTTGGATGGATTAAGTTTGTGTTCCTATGTCTAAGCTTATTTTTCATCCTTATGTAACTAAAAGCGTAGTAAACGATACGAGGTTTCCAACGAAGTTCTACGGGTAGCATCTTTAAGCGATCACTGACAGGACTCCGATTGTATGGAGAAGTGATCACTTACTTGTTATTTCGTGAAAAAAAAGAAAGAAAGAAATGTCTTAGTAAATTTATTTCTGTTTAATCTGTTTTGTATAACACTTTCTGTGTTTGTTATACTGAACCGAATAAAGTATTTTCTTTCATTCACTTATCATCAAGTGGATTGCATGCGCGTTACTATAATATGTACTTTTAATTGTTTATATTGTAGTAACCTACAATATGTAGAAAAAAGTGTAGGTACGTCATTCTTATATTTTTACTTATTAAACAGCAAACAGCGAATTAAAACACACAAAAACATCACCTCTAAAGTATTATATACCAGTCGACCTTTATACTAAAAACATAGGAATATGGTGAATATTTATCAAAACCAAGTACGTATAGTGCCTAAAGTTTAACGTAGACTCGCTTTCTGATACGCTATCAATACCTCGTAGCTCACATTAACACCTCAGGCATACTTGGATCTATACGCACATTAACGCGAATAGGTATTACACATTTACCTAAAATATTTCTTACTGAATATTTTATTAAGAGATACGTTTTGAATTGGACGATATCACCGTCACGCCTATTTCTAGCTTGCATCAGTAGTTTTGTTTCGGTGAAGAGGTGTGGCTGTAGACTTACTTATTTGAGGCGACCACCTTAGTTTTCAGGAGCAATGCATCTGTGATTGATTTATGATAGGACCTTACTCTATGTATATGAACTTTCTTACCATTTACTATCATGTGGACTATATACTGGCTACTTTATTGTTTCAAACAATATTTTAAATGTTATATATTTTATTTATACAGTTTGGTCATTGTCTATAGACACCTAAATTCGTAGACAGGGTAGCATAAATCTCTGGTTGGGTAATTTAAGACCGACACCATACACATACAGCAAAGAGCCAGGTCACGATACGACATGTATGTACTTACCAACTATACTTTTTTTTGGATCAAAATATAAGATAATGATGATGATTTATTAGCTGTATTATTAACGCACGCTTCATCTAGATACGTAATAAAATCCAGTTAAAATCGCCTTAAGTAACTACGGCTAAATATTAATAAAAAAGGAAGTTAATCATATTTACAACAAATCACTTCCTGTCATAACATTACTGTAGGGTCTAATAAGGTAAGAAACGTGGATATAGATTCGTTACTGGAACGTGCATTGTAGAGGACTAGTGCGCACAAGTGTTTTATTATCACGATAGGTATACGAATACCATGGAAGAAATTCGTAATTAGTAGCTAGTTCACTCTACACTTATCAATTCTGATTTTAAAATATTTTTGCATTTACTACATTACATATATTTTTTATTTTTTTTTGGATCGTACGAATTTGAAAAACAAAAAAATATGCCGTCTTTAATCTAAATGGATTTTATCTTCAATTCTCGAAAAATCTTTCTATCTGTCTATAATAAATTAACTACGTGATATAATATCCAAGTAATAATAAAGTTATTATAATTAGACACTTACGAATTACATTTACGAATTTTCTACGAAATAACTACCACTTCTAGAAATAATAAGTTCTTGTCCCCAAACGAAAACAACAACGTCACTATGCTTCGAAAAAAGTAATGAGAATAACACAGAAATTAAATTGAGGCAATTATAAATGGAGTAAAAAATGTTTGGCAAGCCGCTTTGTGTACTGACGCCTAGAGGATGTGTATTGGATGATTGAGATTACGGTCGGCTCAAGAGTTGAGTGGAAGAGAAATCTTTATATACAAATAAATTGGTTTGTTTGTTTTCCTAGCAACACATTTTAATAGCAATCTCGATTGGTGCCACTGACACAGTGAGACGAGGTACAAATACCGAGATCCAAAATGGAAATTCAAATTCATAAAGGTACTTGAATTTGGTGTTGGTACTTGAAATTTGGTGAAATAATTCGATCACTGAGATACAACCCTTTTTCTGTAAGGGGTTGGTTACAATAGTAGTTGATTACAGTAGTAGTTTGACAAACCGCATGGCGGAGCGGTCACCATACTGATCTAACGCGCAGTGGGTCCGGGGTTCGATCCCCGGACAGACAGAAATGTGACAGAAAACTGAAATCATGAATTTAGATTTCAGTTCTGGGTCTGGGTGTTTGTGTATTTGTCTTTGTGTGTCCATGGCACCCACGATACAGGAGAAAATCCTACTGTGGGGCTATGAGTGTAGAGAGCGTTTAAAGCGATTAATAGTCCAATGGCAGCTGTAACCACTTACATTCAGGTGTATTGCATGTTCGTTTGTGACTTTAATTTGATAAAAACAATTGATACAAGTCAAATTAGGACTAATAATTATGTTTTTCATCTAATGTGAGCACTAAAAGATGCAATTGGTTTGATTTTAAATATCAAATCCAAATTAGACATATACCAAATATTTTTTTACAAAATTCTTTTATTTCATCAATTATGGACAATAAACATTTTAAATAAAAAAGTCTTGTCACTATTCTTACCTCATCACCTTTTCTGGCATACGATTTTACTTTTGTATGATCTATTCAGTGTATTGAAAGAGATTATCTGAATTTTTATAAGGATAAAAGTATACAAGGGTATACCCTGTGATTTTTTTATAAGATTGAAGTAGCAAACGAGCATGCAGTCCACCTGATAGAACAGCGTCCTCCATATAGAACAGCGGTACTATCTGAAGTACATCATAGACGCGTTGCTACTGTCGGGGACTGAGATTGTCGCCTCATATATAAGTGAGCCGGTAACCACACCCTTCCAACGAAACACAAGACCTGCTTCACGCTAGAAATAGGTGTGGTGGTGGTAATTCCCCGGTCGAACAACGCTGGTTCTACTGCTTGGAATATACAAGTAACAAGCGAAATTATATGAACATTTCGAAGTATGTTGATTGCTCTAAGAGTCCTTTTTTTTTGTTCCCTAGGGGGAAACCTTCCAACCTACCTGACGTCGTGGGAGCGACGCCAGGTTATGTGGGGTTTTTTCCGCACTAAAACCCGCCGGTGGCCGTCCTCGGCGCTGCAAAGAGGACTCCGGGATCTCCAAAGGAACGCAACCGGCAACGGCTCCACCCAGGTAAGCGGCTGATCTAAGAGTCCTAGAACCGTATCAAATGGCGGTCTCACGACGCTATAATCAAACTGATGTTGAAATAAAAACCACTCACACAGAAATTAAACGTTAAAATTTATTGTGATCCAATTTTTTATGTGAAACTTCAGTAGAATCGTTGTGATTTGAAACTCGATGAAACGAAAATGCGTCACGTCAAGAAATAAATATTATTGTATAGGATTAAGTCGGCAAGAGAATGAGATAAAAACATTACACAGTATTTTATATGCTCGATCTAATCGTATCGTAGTTAATAAAATAATAAACCTTGCATGTATCCTAATGCTCTATATCCATCCCAATCTCTACTTACTTACTACTAACAAAGTAACCTTTTAGAAGTTTACCAGAAGTTCTCCCGTGTGCGAATGGCACATTTTTTTATTATAATTTTAATAATAATACATCTATTTATCTATTTTTATAGCAGAATGTCTCGAAATATGACCAGAGTCTATTGTATATGAGTATAAATACATAAATATTAACTATTAATTAATAAAAAGTACAAGTCCATTGGGTAAAATGTTTCATGTTAAGTGCATATACGTTATAATTTTAA
Source organism: Cecropterus toxeus (assembly GCA_018249875.1). Classification (NCBI taxonomy): domain Eukaryota; kingdom Metazoa; phylum Arthropoda; class Insecta; order Lepidoptera; family Hesperiidae; genus Cecropterus; species Cecropterus toxeus. The sequence continues at coordinate 11,275 of DWNE01003042.1, read as the reverse complement.
TTATCCTATATTTAATCCCCTCTGTATGTGTATATCATGTTTAATAGCAATGAGTCAGCAATCCTGTTCTAACCAGAGGGCCACGAAACTCGTTTAAAGCGTCATCCGAGGGCTACGAAAGCGTATGAAGCATCACTGAGCGTTATAAACAAATGTATTTCTCTCTTCTGATGAGGCCACAATATTTCGCTTAAAATGTAAAAAAAAAATAAGTGCTTGTGCAATTCACACACGGTAGAAATAAAACTTAAATAATAATATAGTAATAAATAATATAATATTTCTGTCCATCTGACTGTTATTGACCACTTTTGTGTATGAAAATCTGTAATCAACCAAAGATAAGACAAGCGTTCCAAGAGGTTAGTAACAGACGCAAGCAACGCAAATTTATATAGATAAACTGTACCTACTACACTTATCTATCGGTAGTAGTGGCATAGAATTGTACAACTTACCCTAACCGTTAGCATCGTTGCAGGTCTTTAAAGGGTACAGTCTATGAATTTGACAACGGACAATCTCCTGAGAAGTTCAAGTTCTGCGAATATCTTTACAAAAACGCGATAAGTACCTTCTACAAAACAGTATTTTGGATTTCATTTATAACTCTGAAGTAGCAAACGAGCACGCACTTCAATGAATGGTAACCAACGCAACCAGCGTTGCTACGTCCGAGGACTAAGATTATCAAACGAAATACAAATTAAGCCATTTGAAGCTTTATTCAAAAGACCTATCCTATGGATGGCTAAACGTTGGCTGTTAATTAAGTTGATTAAGTTCTACATTTAACAACTTTGTTAACACCACAATTATATACCTTCATTTATACCCGAGTTACCTTAATTATTTGAGTAAATAAAAACAGTACCTAGTCTTAAGTACACCTTGCACCTCCCTGACAAACGTTCTCTCCTTACTCTCTGCAATGGAATTTCAATGCGGATTGTTCGAAAATTACCTAATACTTACCCAGTTCCGAAAACGGATCAACAGAAAACGATCGTGTACAGATCGATCCGATAACTCAAACGAGAGCAACGTACAAATTGACAATGACTCGGAAATTAGAAGATTAAATATTTTAGCAACACGCTCGGATTCCCATACCAGTCGCGGGGCGTCCAAAACAACAAACAGGCAATACCCATTCACAAAACCTATTATGTTAATTTAAAACACATCAGAGGCGATAACATCACGGCTCGTTCACACCACACCTCCCGAAACAATAGTTAATAAGATGATTTATATCGATTCAAAGATAGGTGCGTTCGACACGTCTAACATCGCTTTAGCATAATCTCGATTTAGGATCGAGTGCTATATCGATCCATACAGATGTTGTGGAGAGAATACGGCGCCCGTTTATAGATGAATTGCATCCTTCACGCTCTGGCTTCACGATAGTTTCGGTTCTTTTGTAGCGTTCAAATAAAGGCATAGAAATGAGAACCTTGATATTAAATGGTAAAGATCATAAACTCATTACTTTTATCGTTTTTATTTGAGTACTAAAACAAATAATTATATAAGTAATATAAAAGAAAATTGTGCGCTTGCAGTATCAAAACATATATAGAGTTGTACCAAAACCATTTTTTTTTAAATACTAACGAAAAGGTACTGTGTTATATTCTTCAAAGACCTGCAAACAAATAAAAAAACCCTGTAATACGAATTTTAAAAGAAAATTTATAATACCGTTTTATCAATTTTGTGTTTGTGATCAGTATACAAAATTTTAATTTAATTTATTCGTAAAAACCACTTTATAGTTGGTATACAAATCAAATTTGTCCCAATTATCACAATAACGAGATAAAAGTTAAACTGAGAAACACTTGACGGTGTAAAAATTTACATATCTCCAAGATAATGGAGGCTGAGGTGAATGCGAAGTTAGACTAATGGGCAGCCGCTGAACCGGGAAGTAAAACACTTTGCATTCGACATGCTAACTTTGAACAATAGATAAATTGCACTATTTGTGTAGTTGCCACTCCTTGGCCTTATAATAATTGTGTTAAGCGCTGAGTTCTGGTTTCTAGAGTGATAAGGCAGTGGTTATACGAGGCGACTCAAGTTAGACTCAGAGGCAATACCGTCTTTACCATAACGCGGGGCCAGTGGCCAGGGCCCCGAAGGACCGACTAGTTCTCTCACAAAGATTTGGGGGGCGCCAAAATAAGATTTGGCAACAAAGTTAGAAATTGTAAATTTTTTTTGGTCGTAAAGTTAGATATTGTGGTTTTTTTTTGGTCGTCAAATTAGATATTGTCGTTTTTTTTCTTTGGTCGTCAAGTTAGATATTGTCGGTTTTGTTTTGATTGAATATTATCGTTTTTTTTTTGTTTTGCCACTAAAAAAATTGATCTTTTCATTCTAAAAGGGCCCCAAATTCTTGTGTGCCCAGGGCCCCAACAAAGTCTAAGACGGCTCTGCTCAGAGGTAGCAACGTATCAGTAGTCATTGACGATTGAAGAGGCAGACGAGCATGTAATGAATCGAATGGTAAGAAGTCACTGCTACCTATGGACAACTGTAACCAACTACTTGTAGGACACGGGTTCTAAAGCTAATAACAGATGCGTTGTTAAGTTCTAAAGACTGTAATGGTCCCCTTAGATGTTAGTTAGCTAACATGACTCTTTAGACATTGGTGTGGCGAGACTACCTCCACCGAACTGCATTAATTCTACTGGTAATACCTTTCAAAATTCAATTTAAGATTAAAATCCTATTTTGGTAGTACCCTAAGTTAGAAACGTGGTAAAAGAAATGTGGAGTAACCAATGTAGTAACATATATTTCCAATTAATTCATAAAATATTGTATTAATGCGCATTAAGTGTACTGATTACATATCAAATGCCCCAATTTCGTGTTTCATAAGACGATATTGAGCCATGTAATTAAATTTACTTGACACTTATTTTGCATATCAATAAAAGATAAAAAATATGTGTAACAAATATTACCAACCCTAAATTAACGTTCAATTGACCTTACTTCATTAAAAAATATGTTCTAATTTTATTATAATTAAAAATGATACCGTTTTTGGGATGCCATGCCTCTGATCATGTGTTTGTATTCTATCTTGGACTTCTTTCTTAGATCAAATAATTTCACGGTATATTTGTTTTGAGTACCTACAACTTGTCATGTATGTATTTTTATATGGGTTCGAATTATATTTGTGAAAGCTTATGTAGGTTTACCTATTATTCAATCATCTTCAATTTTCTTCATTATTTTTAGATTAGGTTAGGTTAGACATAACATTTTTTCAAAACAAAACTTCGTAGTCGCGAATAGTTCAAACTAGTTTATTTTTGATTAAAATAATTCCAACAACAATTTTCATTTGTTGAACTTTTAAAATAAGCAATACCTGCGCTTCATTCGCTATAGAAAGTAGTAATGAGTAATGACTTAGACAATAATGGTTAATTGATATCGATTGTATCGTGCACGGATTGCAGAAACGACAATGAGTCTCTGAGCGGTGGACTGACGTTACCGCCCAGAATGTGGCAATTAATTTGGTAAGAGTTGGTTATTTAGTTTGGCCGCACCATGACACGAGCGTTTCGCCTCGCCTATCGAGTTATTATAAAATAATGAAAGAACCGCCGCCCGCTGTGATCCACAATTGGGCTGCTTAGGCTGTGGGGAAGCCGTTTAGCTATTTTAATTCTTAGTTTGTCTACGTACCAACGTTTCGTAAGGCAATCACAAACTCGAACCTCACCGTTTCGCGGTTTCGATTTAATCTAAATGTTTCAGCGATCAATTGGCGATGAATTTATTCACATCACGCACCGCCCACCGGCCATTAACCCCTTGTGTTACATTTTGATCCAATAATACGTAATTGAATCTAGATCAGGCAACTTGCCAGAAACTCATTTAATTATTGTGGTGCCTTTTTCTAAATAGTGCGGTTTTGTTTTATTTAATAAGGTACTGTAGGTTTGGGTATAATTGAAATTAATTATGTGCGATGAAGATTAATAATGCAAAATGGGGGTTTAATAATAGTTTAATGTAACACGATGTTAATTGCCGCACTAATGAAGCATCGTGATATGAAGAATGTATTTACTTATTTTGAACAGTTAGTACTTACTTTTTGGATTTTAATAATGGAATATCTCTGTATATATATCCACTCTATCTTTATACTACATGAATACTAATATGTTGACAAAACTCTCTTAAATTAAAAAAATAGTTATTCCAATCTTATTTCAAGCTCACGTTACGAATAGGTACGTCATAAGAAGTGTTTCTAAACTTTATTTTGGCCTTAAGCTTTCGATGTTGATCAAACTAAGCAAGGTAACAATGAGCAAGGGGGCTCGTTACACCTTTAGGAGCTGGAGTTACGTAAAGTACAAGGGTAGCAGCAACCGAGGCGTGAAGATCCCGCGATACCAACCGCCCCACCACATGGCTCGCATGTGTCCGGCCAGATTGCTATCTACTACGGTTTCTGCCATGTTACTTACTACTGACGAATCATAATTAGTATGCGAAAGACAGCTGGGAATTAGGGTTAATTTGATGTTAGTCATGTCGTTCATTCGGTATTTTTATCTATTAAGACGTAACAACTCTGAACCTGTTGTGTAGTGGAATTAAGCAATTCTATTGACGTCAAGTGACTTTTGCAAAATACTTATACAACCTAATCTAAATACAATACAAACACAAATAGAAAATCGGAAATGACTCTTTTCAAACTCACTTGAAGGATTGTACTAACTGCAAGGCAGGGTTTGTATAAAGTTATATCTGAAGATTAGAATTAGAGATGAGTTCTTTTGAAAATGAAATTTGAATGTTTTTTAGGAAAATACATTATTATTAACCATATTATACTTAACACATTTTATACGATCAATTCTTGAATAATGCTGCCTTAGGTAAATGGGTGGTGTTACACTTGAGCTACCAATAATATATATCTCATTATTCTAGCATAAATCACATTTCTCTAACACGTTATTCTAGTAAACCGTTTTCTGATTGCGGTTCTAAAAAGTGAAATAATAAAAAAAAACTCAGCAAAAGTAATATAAAAAAACTTAACAACTAAAACAAGTCCAGCTGGACTTGCAGTTCTGTTTATTATAGAAATTTTACCGCAGAAATACCAGGCGCGCATATTTGATCGAAGTATATGCGTATCAGAAATTAATTACTATCTAAGCTTTAACGGTGCAGCCAACGTTGTACATCTTAAATTCATAACAAACATTAATTGCAAGTCAGTAGTTATTAAGAGCGAAGTTTCTAGATTCTAAGCATGAGTCACAGATGAGTCTCAAATTTGCCTAGGCGGTTTGGAGACGTAAAACGCATCGATCAACGTGAGCTTTAATCAATGAAGTTATGTCGGCCTCTTTGCGGGTTAACTAACCGAAGCAAACCATAATCTGTGAAAAATGGATGCGGCATCGATTTTAGTTTGTATGAATTTTATGACAAGTTGACTACGCAATGTGGTCTCTACATAAAGTAAAATTAGTTTTATTATTAGTCTTCTTTATCATATTTAAATAGAAAATGAGTATGCAGTCTACCTGAATGTAAGTGGCGAGTGCCACCCATAGACGCAACCGTATCAGTGACTTTATTGCAATCAGAGAGTCCTCTGGTCCTCAAATTGCGACAAATATATAAGAAAGTATGCATTATTATATAGCAAAATATAGCATATTCTATAGCAAATCTATATCTTGGTTCAGATAAGACAATTATCGACTTATTAAACAATTAAAGCATAATATTTTTCATATTCAAGATAACCATTTATATAATAATAAAGACTTTATTAACAATGTAACATGTTACATTTCATCTTGTAACTAATTACGAGTAACTAATATTGAACATGGTTCTTCATGAAAGCGACGTAATTAAATTTTACTATTTGTATTAGAAATCAGTTCTGTGATCATCTTGCTGTTTGGCATAGGCCTCCAAATGTCCTCCACAATGCTCTATTCCTTGCTATCCTTATCCAACTTGATCTTGCTACCTTTGTTGTCATCCTCCCATCTTCGATACTTCCTGCTTTAACTTCTCTTTCCATATCTAGGCCAATTTCCATCACTTCGAATGTACATTTTTTTTGTTATGCTTCTTGTTAGGTGTCCCGCGCATTTCCATTTCAATACTTTGATTTCGAATTATATTTATTATCTTGGTTTGTTTCCTAGATAGTTCTTAGCATTATATAATGAGCCTTTAATCTTATATTAATTTCAATAATATTATATAACATACCAGTATATTGCTCTATGATATGATCCACTACAAAAACTAGTAAGCACATCAGTCAGCACAGTCCCCTATAATTAGGTACATGCGGCCAAACGCTTCGTAGCTCGTTGTCGCGTTCGGCTCGCTACAAGCCTTGTCCCAGGTTTTTTGCTGACTCAGCTCTTTCCAGCGATTGTTCGATCGGCATTGTCATGTCAATGTACCCCCTCCTCCTCCCACCAGTTAATTACTTTTCATTAGACAATAACCGTGCGATGTTTAGGATGGTCCGTTGTGAAATACGGATGCTTGTCTATTGTGGTATTTATGATACACGTATGTGATTAGTTTATGTTTATGAGTATAGGTATGAGTATTCGTAGGGAAGACCCGTGTCCAAATGAGATTGGAGATGCAGCAATGTAAGATTACGTTATAGTATTGTGTTGTTTCGATGACTTTGTGTTAAGCTAGATATGGACGTTATGTGTAAGTAAGGTAACAAGTAACGACCGACGACGACAAGGCGTTTTATACTGGATATACTGGAATTTGCTAATAATACAATGAGAATTTATTTCATTCTGTGTTCATTGACCTTTTATCTCTGAAAACTGAGATGGAGCGGTCTGTATTAAGGACATCAAAACATGTACACTACGATGTTATGCTAGAGGAACTTTCATTTACAAAAATTTTAAAGTTGGAAATAGGCTTTCCTAAAGTAAAAAAATCCTTCCTTCTTATTTCTAAAATATTCTCAAGGGTTCAATAAAACTGAACAAAGCTTGGCTCGTTGTTTATTCGTTAAATTAAATATTCAAGGTAAAACGAGTATAGTTCCTCTGGAAAGGTACCACCACACTTATAGCAAAAAATATTTTTTTTGCGTTTCAGATAAAACAACCATTTTGCCTCTCGGGAGTAGTTACACTGTGATTGACTTAAGACAGAACCGTCTGTTCTATATGAAGTTACTTACTGAAGTCTTTAAGCAACAATGACCACTCACCATCAGATGCACTGCATTTTCATTTGGTTCATCACTTTTCTAAAGAAAAAATCTTCAAATACAGTTAAGATGCCAAAGAATGTGATGACCACATACGACGTGACCCAGTATCATGGTATTTAGAAGACAACTTTTACTTAGCCACTCCACAAAAAAGATATAATGGTTAGAGACGGCGTATATCAAACGTCTTCATAGACGAGCGACATAACGGAAGCGGATCAGCATGTTCGTATCTAGACAGGGTCAGGGATCACGGTTCACTGTACCGATGCTCTGACGGTACATTTTATCTTCATTTCTCTTATATATTTTTTACGATATAGCCAACGGTATGCAGTACCAGTGCTAAGGCCGATTGCCGACCATCGAAATCTACAATCAACAGATTTACCAGATGGCAGAACCAGTGTTGTTCGGCGGGGGAATTACCCCCGCCACATCTATTTCTAGCGTGAAGCTGTTCTTGCGTTTCGTTGGAAGGGTGTGGATGCCGTCTCATTTATATATGAGGCGACCATCTTATTCCTCGGGAGTAGTAACGCATCTGTGATCGACTTCAGACAAAACCCCTGTTCTATACCAAATTGCTTACGGATATCCATGGGCGGCAGTGACCACTTACCATCAGGTGGACTGCGTGCTCGTTTGTTACTTCAATCTGATAAAAAAACCTTCCGTACGATATACCTATGTAGGTAGTAGCGAAAATATTTATATAATATAATACAATACTATTGCAATTGAATACTATAAACTATAAAAAAAAATATGAAGAAACAATAAAACGGGACTAAGGACCGTAAGTGGTACCTGATAGCAAGTTACTATGTCTATAGACATCTATAATCAATTTCACTTCAATCATCACATCAATTGACTTTCTGACTGAGATTAGCTATAGATATGTTACTATCCTAGATGACTAAATTTGGTCACCTTATCACCAGATAACTTTATATTCTAAAGTAATACTATTGTAATGGGGGTGCCATCGGAGCCGAATATTGACAGGTTCCACAACCGTAAAGACAAAAGTTGTATAAGAATCTTTCTTTCGGTTACAAAATACAATCCCGTGAAAGACGATGCTTTCAATTACGATTAATTGAATGATATTTACAATTAGTAACATATTTAAAAACCCTTTTTTCTCTTTGTCCAGACGCCATTTTTTAAAATGATATAGTCTATGTCACTCTCCAAACTGAGATTATTCTAATGACACCCTATATCATATGTCGAAATCCGTCGAGCCTTTTGGGCTGTAGCGCGTGCCAAAGAAATGGAACATACAAACAAACATACATACGCTCGAAAACATTACCCTCTTTCTGACGCATTCGGGTAAAAACATGTCGCAATGAAATATTAGTCACATGTTCGTGTCTGGTGCATTGAGTAGTTGGACATGTTGGGGACTTATTTGTTTCGCAACAGTAAGACTATTCCGACCTTTAGGGTTGTAAGTGAGCTTATGTGGTTTCTGTTTGTATAGACAAACATGTCCGCTTATAATAATTTTTTCTGTTCGCAATGAATGTACAACAAAGTTAAACATAAGAAACGTAGGGTATGAACATGTTTGATGTATGTCATTGGTTATTACTTGATGTCGCAGTGAATTCGTAACATGTTAGTGTCGAAATGAGTAGGTAATCATGTTGTTGAAATATTCGCTTTACATATGACACTCAAAATTTTGGATCTAAAGCTCGTGTTTTTTTAGAATTTCGAAGAATATGCGTGCTATGTAAATCTTACTAAATGCGAAAGTGTGAGGATGTGTGTTTGGTACTCTGTTACGCAAAACTACTGGCATTATAATGGATTTGGATGATAATTGGCAAACAGATTATGGCTTGGATACGTGGAATACGTAGGATACTTTTTACCTAGTGGATATATAACTCAAGCGGCGAAGCCACGAAAAAAGCTCGTTCATAAATTTTACTATCATTACAAATAAACTATAAAATATAGCATAAGAGGTTACAAAAAATAAACATAAATAAATAATCTAATTATAAATATAAATGACTAAACAACGTTCAATGCTACGATTTTTGCCTGTGTCGTAAATAGAGGCTGTCTTGGACGTACACAAGGACGAATACACAAACACCTAAACGTAGAACAGTAACCAAAATTCATCAATATCTGTCTGGCTGAAGATCGATGCTGGAACCCATTGTATGTCAAACCGGTATGATGACCGCTTCAGAATCAAAATATGTATGTATAATCCCATTTTACTTGAGCTTGGTAGTCGCGTGACATTTACAATGACATGTCGCAAGGAAATATTAGTTGCATGTTCGTGTCTGGCGCATTGAGTAATTAGACATGTTGGCGACTTGTTTGTTTCGCAACAATATGACTATTCCGACCTTTAGGATCCGGCGAGCTTATGTTTCTATGCTTTTGTACAGCCAATCATGCTAAGTCAGCATTATTAAATTGACCACAATCGCAAGTAACGTTCATAAGCAGGTTCTTTCTCTACGCCGACAGAATGTTTTTGTATGCACACATTAAATAGGACCTTATTTAAAGATATTAAAGAAGAAAGGCAATATTACTAATAAGCATAATACCTACTTGAGTACAAAGTAACTTAAGTAACTAACTAAAAGTAGGAGTTAATTAGCAGGCTCTAATCTCTAGTAACATGAGACGTAACTTTATAAAATTAAAAAAATGTACAAGGTTTAATATAAGTAAAAGCTTCTAATTTTAAAAATATAAAATATTCTTTATCATTGTTATTTTCATGATATGTCATTTTTTATCATATAAATATTTTTGACCAATATATTTTTAACCATATATTTTTAATTTGATTTAGGTTATAAAACATTGAACAAAAATACTTTAACTATACAAATAGAATGGATCGTAAATATTTTAACTGTATGCAATAAAACTGTAGGGACAAAGGGAGAAGGGTTATACCAAGTATTTGCATAGTAATCACCATCGGACGGTCAGCCCTAATTACACGGCTGGCGGTTACACAAACTTTACTATTGGGAAAATTGTGCGAAACCAATTAATTTGTATTCCATGATAGCGTTATCAGATAAGCTTTGGTGTTCCCGACACTAAACGGAAAAAAATAGTGGAATTAAATAATATGCTAATCTCGATTCGGTTATTAAATAATTGTTTTTTAATTGCTGCCTTTATGGCATAGATGATACACGAATTACAAATGCAGATTATATGATTGTATTAAAGAAGTACCATTGCGAAAATATTATGACAAAGACAAGACTACCTAAAAATAACTTTTTTAAGGAAAAATAATTAAAAATAAATTTATATTTGGAATGGTCTATTTACTAGCTTTTATATGACATTGTCAAGAAAATCCCCCCATCTTCCATCCCCCCTTTCCCTACTTAAAATCGCCATTTTAAATAATATAACCTATGTCACTTTGCAAACTGAGGCGACTCTAATGATATGGGGTATTTCGATTTTAAGGGTACACACGGGGAGACACGATAAATTTCACTATGTTCTTTGGAATAACCATGATTATTGACTGACTAGATAAGACTACTTATCTTGAGTTGATTATAAATATCCGTAAACGGCAGTGTCCACTTAGCATAAAGTGGACAGTATGATCGCTTATTACTCCTTTTATGTTACAAAATTAGCTGTGACCCACAGTTTCACCAGCTACTATGTAAGAAAAAACAAATAAACATACATAGCGTGATGTTATATACCCTATAGCCTTACTCAATAAATGGAGTATTAAGCACAAAATAATTTTCAATACAAACTAGTTGTTCCTGAGATTAGCGCGTTCAACCAAACAAATCAACAAACTCTTCAGTTTTTTTTTTTAACACGCTTTCTATACTCATAGCCTCACACTAGGATTTTCTCCTGTGGGTGCCATGGACACACAAAGACGAATACACAAACACCCAGAACAGAAATCTAAACTCATCATTCATATTTCTGTCT
>DWNE01003041.1:0-17472 GCA_018249875.1 Cecropterus toxeus | reverse complement strand
TGTAATTTGGCCGGGGAGATACCAACGCCACATCTATTTTTGACGTGAAGATATTCTAGTGTTTCGTTGGAAGGGTGTGATTGTCGGCTTAATTATACATATGTATATGAGGCGACCATCTCAGTCGTCGATTCTCTATTGGGAGGGGCAGATCAAGGATGTTGGGGAGGGGCGGGGCAGATTGAGGCTATATTGTTATTTACGGGCAGGTATGTTTCTTCGTAGTAAAGGTAAAAAGGTCAAGTGCTAGAAGGACTCGCGCAAGAGGTTCCATACAATTATCTATACGAAGTGGCAAAAACAGGTTTGTTGTATAGGAACCCCCCTTAAATATTTATTTTATTCTGTTTTTAGTATTTGTTGTCATGTTATGTTATGTTATGTGAAAAATTTAACTGTCTAGCTATCACAGTTCATAAGATAGGTTCACGGACAGACGAACAGACGGCCAAACGGACAGCGAAAACTTAGTAATAAAGTTACGTTTTACCTTTTGGGTACGGAACCCTAAAAAGCCGTTTTAAGTACTGCGTTAACTCCATCAAAATAATACGACATTAACGGTGAACATAAATAACCTGTAAATACAGCTAGCAACTCAATGGAGATCTATAGTTGTAACGTGAAGATAAATGGTTCACCTATACAGCGACATTACTCCTATTGGAAATAATGATTCGTATCATAACTCATTCTTTCATCGGGTGGCTCATTCCTTTCTTTATCGGACTCATTCGTTGCTCGGCTCATTCAATTATAAGCGAGCCCTAATGGACATCTCAATGATCGTTCTATCATAAATAACGTTGAGAATGTCTCGAAGTTTTGAGGTCAAGGGCGGACAAGGTTTGGATAAATAAGTATCCAATATTAGTAATGATTTATAATGAGTTGCAATAATTACCTTACAAGCCTTAATTTTCCATTTAGTCTTTTAGCGGATGAATAAAACTCCATTCGAAGTTAATATTTATGTTATTTAAATTCATGCTGTAAATTACCTCTCAGAACATGGTTTTCATTTTTTTGTTTAAGAATGAAGTAGCAAACGAGCTTTCAGTCCATGATGATAAGTGGGTACTGCCGCTTATGGATATCTGTAAGCACCTTCATATAAGACAGGGGTTCTATCTGAAGTCGATTGTTAGTTCTTGGGAGTAGCATCTGTGCTACTCCAAGGAAATAAGATGATCGCCTCATATATAAATGAGCCGGCAACCACCGAAAATTAAAAATAGATCTGGCGGTGGTATTTCCCTGATCGAGCTACATTGGTTTTACCACCTGGAAAGAGATCACCGACCACCTTTATCAAAGACAAGTATTAAATTGCCTAACATTATGGTAGAAACATTATTGAAATTATATTTCACGAACATGGTGTAAGTGCCGTGCCGTGACGTGTCGTGTCAGTAGCCTTAATAAGTTGATTACTTAACTTAAGCGTCATGAATAGCAACAAGTAAAAACATATTGGTATCAGACAAGTATTTTAATTAAACTAAAATACAACAATGGTAGTTCGGAGGGCAATCTGTCGCCCTGGGAAACTGTACCGAAGCTCCGCAGAACTGAGTATGAGGCGTACAAATTCCGCCCTTCTTGCTACAGCGGGTTTCCTTCACGGACACTGAAAAAAACAACAGTATTGACAACCCTTATACCAATGTAGGAGTAGTAGAATAATATTAGTAGAAAGTATAAGTAGTAAAAAGTAATAGTATGTAGTATAAACAGTATTCCCGTCTACCATGAATGAATTGAGAGAATAAGTTTGTGGTTTGATTGGAATGACCCTACCTTCCACTAGCGCATCTCTACATTTGCATTATGAAACTAAACAAGTAACATTGTTAACTAGTAACATCGTTAACATTAACAAAAAAACCGACTGCTTAAAAAGAAATTTAATAAATATTCGTATATTATAAAAAAGTCAAGTAAAAGTATTATATTATATATGTTTTCAGATAGGTCTATTTACTAGCTTTCATTTGATACCCATGTTGTCATAATAGTAAAAAAAAACTCGCCCCCCCCCCTTTTTACTCTTTTTCAAGGCGCCATTAAAATATATATACAGCCTGTTACTATGCAAACTGCGACGATTCTAATGATATGTCATATGTCATAATCTGTCAAGCCGTTTGGGTTGTAGAGCGTGCCAAATAAATGGAGTAAACATAACGTCCTTCAAACCAGAAGATGACTGCGCGTAAGAAATTGGTCGAACCATAAACTCCTCATCTTTGAATGAAGTGAATCAATGAATAAATTGAATGAAATACCGAATTAACGGGATCAATTGATAAAGATTGAAAATAGAACCGGTTTCTTTATGAATGACATAAATTATTTTTCATACTTCCATAGCAGCACTCGATTCCTTCACGTTGCTGCTGAGGGCATAGACCAAGGTTCCTAGATAATCCGCCCTCTGGACAGTCTGCAGACACCACGCACGTCCCACCAGCTTTCCTACATGGCGCTTCTTGGATCACTGAGTCTATTCTACGAACTGAAACAAATAGTTTAATTAAGTCTATCCTTTTTCATATATTAGGGTATATTCGAAATGTGCAGTTTATTGGGGAAAATAAATTGTGTATTAACAGTAAAAATAATAACTATTCACATGTTTACTTAAAAAGTTATGTACAAAGTTCCCCATACATTATCCACGAATTCATTCTCATCGATTTTCCCATGGGAATTAGATATTTTCCTGCAGTAAAACGTAGCCTATGTGTTCATCCAGGGTGTCAGTTAACTCTATAATTTTACCAAAATCGCTCCAGCCGTTCAGTCGTGAAGAAGTAACAAACATACACACTCACAAACTTTCGCTTTTATAATATTAGAGTGATTTAACGGATACAGTCGTGAAAAACCCGTTAAATTTATTATTTAATTTAATGAAATAGTACACAACGTTACAACTAACTAACTAAGTTACAACACTACAATAGTGGAGATGAAGTATAGTTTAACTGAACAGTAGGTACTGTACACCTTTAAAATTGATAAATACGGTGAATTATTAGTGTATTACGTCTGTTGTACTTACTGTCTGACCGTTCAGTATATAATTCTCTGTTGAATTATTATAATATAGCAATATTTACAAAAGCATAATCTATTAAATCATATTCTTGCTGTCTAAACCTTTTATAATAATGTTTAAATAATACATTATGATAAAAATCCAGATAAAACTTTCATCTAGACGCTGAATTGAAAATCTTTGGTAAATAATACTTATTGCTTTTTGAGTTAATAAATGTTTAAATAAATAAAATGAAAAATAAACTTAATAATTACCTGATAATTTAAAAGGCAAGGAGCCCATAAGGGGGTCGGGCGCGAACCGTGGCCCGAAATGGAATGGGTGGAAACCGTGGTGCCTGGTCTTCGATCTAGGCTCCCGTGGACCGTCCACTGTGACCTTGATCGCCTTTTGGTAGGTCGCCACTTGCGGAGGAGACGTCGCCAGCATGATCGTCAAAGTGAAAGATTTACCTGGTGATGATAGGATTAGTTAATGAGGTAAAATATTATAAGATTGCTTATAAGTGCAGTTAATTTTTGTAAGTCACGCAACGGTAAACTGTGTTTCAATAAAAATGTTTAACAACTGATGCTATGTAGATAACAGTTTACAAATAAGTTGGTTTGGTGTGCTTTTATTTAGTTTCAGTGATATGAGTGTAAAACAGTAAATTATAACATATTATTTATTTTTAATTAAACGCTTATTTTACTTGTCTTGATATCATATTTTTTTGGATTCAAGAATTAAAGTTATTTATCTAAACTTGCTTCGTTGTAATAGTTGTTGTAATAAAGTTGGTTGAAGAAAAAAGTCACAAAATGCAACCGGTTTATTCTGTACCAAGATTGTGAATTCTGTCTAAGTTGAACAAATAATCAAGACTCTTTTCAAGCCTTTATCTATGATATTGATATTGCATCAATCAAACTTCCTTTCAAGAATCCAAAACACGTTCCAAGAACATCTGGCAGACGACAAGCCATCTAGGAATGTGTTAAGAATTCCACGAATAATAGTCAAGTGTCTCGAATAATACAGCGATTGATTGTCAAAACATTCTTTACCTATTCTCGAATAATTTGTATGCTTAGATTTATTGTAGATAATCATAAATTTTTAAGAACCACGGTTTTATAATTTTTTACTGTGATTTTCTACTGACATGTTAAGAAATGTTATTTTCATAACTAACAAACCGAACAATTACTACCTCTGGGTTAAAATCTTATAATAAGTCATATAACACATACATCTAGCAAACATGTTGATTAGATGGTCACATAATGTTGTATAAATCTGCTATCCTGAGTAACAAATAATAAAGTTTAGAGCAAAGCCTCTTCAGCGTTTTTATTCGAATAAAATTCCTAATTATGGCAATTTACCTAATACACAGTATTTATAGAATTAGAACAAAGCTTACATTAAATTATTATATTGCAAGTTATAAATAATGCGAGAAGTGGCAAGACTGCAAGAACGGGTTTAGAAATTATTCTCGCAACTACGAATTGTAATCACATTTCGACTCTACGCGTCTACGGGACTCTACGAGATTTCGTAGATCTTCACGTGTGTATCAATTTATGAATATCTTTTTGTAAAAACATTAGGTACATCATAGACTTAGATTTTTTGCATTTTATGTTTAATCTATCGTATAGTATTTAATTCACGTTCTGGTAAGACAACAAGAAATTAATTCGTAGAAATTAAATGCACAATTATTGTTTTAATTATAACAGCAGAATAATCCAAACTTCAAATAATATTTAACATAGTCTTATCGTGTTGTATTTACGAGCTCAAAACCTACAACACGTTCCAAGATCGCGTTACCGCCGTTTAGGAATGCGAGATCGCATTAAGAATTCGGCAAGCAGTCGCCAGGAGTCATTCCTACGAGCTGTGGCTGCTCTGCGACGCCGCGTGCCGACACGAGTTTACGACAACATTCCGAGCGTTCGGCTTTCTGAGAAAGATGTGATATTATGTTTAATAGGCTATAGTATCTTTCTAAATTTGACGAAATTACGCAACGAATAAATAGCATTAATAATTACGTACATATTCTAGAAATTGCTATAGAACAAAACCGCACATGACGCTTTTGGTGTCTTCAGACAAATATGCCACATGTTTGTAATTATAATTTTAATGCCACTGACAAGTTTTTAATTGTAGTTAATTAAACTAAGTTTCCTTTACCAAGTTGATTATACTTGCCCTTGTAATCTGAATAATATTGTTGTATTTCATTTGAAAATAACATCAACACGTTTTTACATTTATGCTGAGGATTTTCAGGCCTCCGAAGATCATTAAGTTTCGGATTAACTATGCGTACATAATTTCAAGTATTATTTAATTACAATGTTTACATAACATATTGTAATAAATTAAGCCAATATTTTAATAATATATTGTATTATAAAAGCGCACTGTTCATATATTTCTATACATTTATGGTTCAAGCTTGTCGCCCTACTGTGAGCTGTCGCTGTCGCGGCGTGCCGTTTTCAAGCGGTTGAAAATTATTTAATGTTTAATAATTCTTTTATACATGTGTAATAATGAACCGCTGATAGTAATTTGCAATTACTCCTATCGCACCTCATTAACGGGATTAGCAAAATAATATTTAACAAATCCGCTACAAGACCACGGCACACATCCTACAATATTCAACGGCTGTATTCACGGAAACTACATCGAAATCGTAAAGATATGTCTATAGCTTGTTCGAACCAAACGTCAGAAACGTATAGCCGTGTAACATGAGCGGTCAACAATCGTGTGTTTACGCAATATTTAGGCAATGAGTGTCGAGTGCGGACCGACGCAGCGGAATTGGCGTCGTAACACATCCACCGCAGACCGCCGCACTCACCGCGCCAGGCGTTCAACTATCGTTGGTATTGACAGTAACACTAGATGTTACACGTATGTTAATTAAACTCTCTCGGAATAGAGTGACTGATACTACATACCAACATCGATGGCAAATGTCGCGGTTGTTACGTGTTCGGCAGGTCGAAACTTGTACACTTTTCTCGTAACATGTCAGTCGAATAGATCGAATGTAATCACAAATATCAAACAGCGGAAAATTTGCTGGTATTCTTATAAAACATTAGACCTTTTCGATTACTATGTTTTTAATGTATATAATTTATATATACACTCTTAAAATATGAAGATTTTTTGTAGTCTACAATTATTAACAACACTGGCAGAACCGCCCTGGATATAATGAGTATTTGTAAAGATAATAATCTGAAGTCGATCATAGATGCGTTGCTGTTTTCGAGGGCTAAGATGATCGCCTTATATGAAAGTGAGCCGAAAACCACAACCTTCACCCAAAACGCAAGAATACCTTCACGCTAGAAGTAAATGTAGTGATCGCACCGACCCGGCTGAACTACAAATAAATTTAGATAATATTAAAAATACACTTAATTTTTAAACGTAATTACTTTATTTTTGAAACGTTAACTTCTTAGATTATGTAAATTACAGACGTTCAAATTTAATTACAAGTCGTCACCTGAACTGAATGTATTTCTTCTACATTATATTCACGTCTAATTCATAATCACAAAATTCATATCTAAATGTAATAAACGGTTAGAGCATCTAGTGCATAATAGGGGATAAGAGCTGGCTCACAGCCAACGTCTGGACCATGAAAACGACATGTACCACTGTTATAACCAAATTTCAAGGATTTTTTATAGTCTAACTGCTTTAAAACCTTTGTATCCTAACTTGTACTAAACAAATAAAAACAGAATCATTTGACATCAAAATGTTTCAAAGGCCTTTATACTTAACAATAATTTTATAATTAGAAATAATAGTTCCTCAATTATTATTTCATTCCCAATACAAAATAATAATAATAAGGTACTTCGTTATGATATGAAGTAATAACAGTATTATATAGTGTAATAGTATAGTACAGTATAATTGTGTAACATTATTTATTTTAGTTTGAAAGTGATCACTATAGGTTATCTACAATAATCATTTTCATTTAAGGTCATGACACAGCAAGCATACCTACGTCTTATAAAATTTTAAAATGCCTAAATAATTCAGATAATCCAGGATTATAGAAGCAACATCGCCTTAGTAACTATGAGTCATATAATTAAAATAAATATAAAAACGATAATACAAAAAGTAAATGGAAGGCAAAAATATTTAATTATACAAAAACCCTAAAAAATCTTACATCACATTTCAATTAATCATCCGAATTAACCAGTGATATACAACATTACGCATTTTACATTAAAATTCTGAATAAGAGAAACATGGAGCATTCTGGAGCAAACAAGAGAGGGGCTACACGGCAGCGTAGCGGCTGGCTGGTGGCCAAATGCCCCGCAGTCCGGACCATGAAAACGACATAACACCCCCGTGGCCCCCAACCCGAAATGAGCGGCCGTCCGCTTATTTTCATAAAACACTCATAAACACTTTGACTTGAGGATATGTTTCTTTTGTCTGCCCGAAGAGATATTACTGTGATTTTATCTTGCATACTTTTTATGTGATTTTATAATTATACTAGCTGTTATCTACGCTTCGAAGGTCTACACAAAATATAATACAAAATTATAGTTGCTTTTAGCCTCCTTTGTAATGGAATAGCAAAAATATTTTTTTGGTGAGTACATACATAATAAAAAATTGCTTTAGCTTCATAAGTTTTTATTCCGTAATAATAAGTCATTCGATATACGAAAGAAGTAACTTTTCGCCCTTTTTATACTTGAATTATATTATAACACCACCTTAAATAATATTTTAAAGAAATTTATGTAAACTTTTATAGATAATGCTAAGTATGGTTACTTGGGGAAAAGAGGCCTCGTTAAACTATAAATTCCGACTGATTTCTTGTAATCAAACTCAAGCATATTTAAAAGGTTAAC
Organism: Cecropterus toxeus; assembly: GCA_018249875.1. Taxonomy (NCBI): domain Eukaryota; kingdom Metazoa; phylum Arthropoda; class Insecta; order Lepidoptera; family Hesperiidae; genus Cecropterus; species Cecropterus toxeus. The sequence continues at coordinate 9,474 of DWNE01003041.1, read as the reverse complement.
TATTAAGCCAATAAGCGCTGCTCACCTGCAGATTTTTACCTTACAAGTAGATCGTGGAACATACTCATACTTTTTAATTTCACACATACATTCACACTTTACAACGCTCAACCTTCTTTAATTCACACCCCACTCCTGAATTATTTACGTCTTCGTACCCACAGTTAAAACGAAAGGGCAACAGCACACTCACAGAAGAATGAAGGCATTCAGCGTACTTCATAAATCATTGAAGTTATTCATAAAAAGACTTTCGTCTGTGCCCCGAACATATTGCACCGCGCACGTGCGACACGCTTCATACGCTATATTGCCGCGAGGGGGCGCCATTGCCTCGTAAAAATATGTTTGCATGAAATAACACCAAAATGTGATTCTACTTGTATATACACAAATATTACGAATATATATCTACTTAATAAGCGAATATAAAGTATATTGACATTGAAGATAAAGTAAGTTACTAAGTTTGAATTATGCGGAATATCCAAAATTTAAAAAAATACTACAAAAACATAAAATCAAACATAAGATATATGAAATTGAGAACCAAGTGCGGTATTTTATATTGATATTATCTTGCATTAAATTATTGTCGAACTTTTTAATGTCTAAGTAATGGTACTAAATAAAATGTTATAGTCCAGCATTACCTTAATAGAAAAAATCCGAAGGAAAATATGTGAAGAAATAAATTAGCGGGGCGAAATCCAAAGGAAATTGGAATCGTTCCACAGTTTTGGAACACGTTAGATTAAAAATCAGCTTTATAACGTCATAAAGTACGCACGTTAAGATAAGAGTTCACCGGGATCTAAATAAAAAATGAGCCACAATCGTAATGGCAGCGAGTTCTTTGATCTCGGTTTCAGGGCTTACCGGGGATTGCCGGCTTAGCGGGCCAATTTGGATATAAAACGTAATGCGGATCGGAACGCATTAGCGACATTAGCCAACTGACTGTATGATCTCCCCTAACAGCCTCCGGTCATAATACTGTTGATATATGTCTTTGTTTAAGATTTTTGGTTTAATATAATCCAAAATTTTAACCAAACTTGGTGTAAGTTGAATGATATAAAAATATATTATTGTCACATTTTTATTACCATTGGATGTTTTAACATCATTTGTATAAAGAAACAAATAACGTTTCTTGGGACTTAAACAACTTAGATATCTCATTTTTTTCTTCATTACTTTGTATGTTTGTTACATTTTTATTAAAGCACAACTTTCAATATATATTTAGAAACGGAAGAATCAGGTCTAAATAAAACCAATGTGAAACCAAGAAAAGCAAAAAATACGTCTTAAAACGGTATTACATCTTTGTTTATCGATATTTTACGATAGGTAGCTGAGCCGTGCCAACACGCAAAACTTAAGCCGTCTCGAAAACAAATAAAGAAACCCCCACTAATAAAACTTAATACCAACGAGACACCGTAAAATTCGAGTTTATTGAAGCGTCTCAAAGAACAAGAGGAAAGTCAAAAGCGGGTACAATTAAAATCCTCCCCCGAGACGCACCTCGACCCAGCGGTCAATATTACTCGACGAGACCCTCAATTTTCACCACTCTCCCCTGTGCTAATAACAATAATTAGGAATGAGTGGTTCAATAATTAAAAACGGAAAAGAGCACGACTTGAAAAAGACTCACAACACTAAAGAAAATGATCTCTTCTCCCACTCTATCAAAGAGATGATGCATATCGCTCACTCGCTCGCCCACCTCAATTTCCTTTATTAATTTTTGTCTACATTTCGCGGATGCTTGTTTAAATTAATAAAAATGGTAAGAGATCCTTCCCTTGAATGGTGGTGGTAACATTTCTCCCATATAATTTTAGGACGCACAAAAAAAAAATATCTTGTTTTACAATTTTGAGATTAGACATTACACACTACATTTAACTATAATTTTATAAATGCTGCAAATTATCGAATAGCCGTTAATTAAAATATATTTTAATATTAAACTCACATTAAAGTATGTAGTCAGAAATCTTCTTTATGAATATTCACATTCGAACCCCACAACATGGCCGAGAAGAGGTCTTGAAATAACAGGGCAAATTTAAAATCATTAGTTGTTGGAGCGCACTGCATCAAAGGGGGATCTCGAGTTAATAACGAAAGGTGAGGCCGAGATATTTTTCTCTCTTATACAAAAATAATTTTCCACCTCATAGGGAGGGCAAGGTGTGTTGAAGGGCGGGCCATTGTGTCGTTCCACCAACAATGTTTGACTAACAAGCTTCTTCTTACATGTACGTATGTTGTTTTTGCCTTATCTAGTTGAGAAATATACGCCTGTAATACGTTTCTATATATGCGTTTCATCCAGTCATGCAATTGAATTTGTGATGCAGATTTAAAACAGCCGTGCCATGCCATGCCGTGTTTCGTCGTGCAATCTTTCAACCTCTTTCAGCCTTCCTGTGGCTTTCATAGAGACAACTAAGAGACAAAATCCTGGTGATGGTGAGCAGCATCCTGCTTAGTAAAATTTCCAAGATTGCTACTGTAGTCACCCACACGCCTGTGAGACGAGGTAACTAATTATAAGAACACCAATTAGCAGAGGTCTATGTCCAATGAACTTCAAAAGATGGGTGAATTTTATAGAGTTGAATATTTTGAGAATTTAAATAAGCCTAAAATAATAAAAACAGTTTATTCATGGACGATATTCTATTTTACTTATTATAGCAAAACATTTTTTTAAGCCAAACTGTCTATCTAGACTTACAGACTTTATCACGATTGTACATTACACGTATATTATTATTAAATTAGTTTTACTCTACAGAAAAAACTGAAATTGGCAGCCCTATTAATTTTTTATCGTGTCTAAAGTAGGGGTCAATCAATCGATTAGCAGATGTCGCGTCTTGACTACTGGTGCGCTAAATTGGTCTCTAACTGCACAGTGGGACATAATAAGGTGGGTCGAATCACGGGAGCCAATTAGGTGAAAATCCTTCTTTACAAGCCTTATATAAAACGCTGTATATATATAAAATGTTGCTAATAATAATTAAATACTTATTTTCGTATGTATTTAGAGATTTTATCTTACTGTTATTTATTACGTAACTGAAATGATTTTATAAATTAGGTAGTACAAAGTTGTCCCTTTAGTCGCGGGCCAGAATAGGGCTACGGTATCTCTTGCCTGTCGTAAGAGGCGACTGAAAGGGGGCTTCCGGGGTTGCGGGCGGCAACAGTGGGACCTGGAACCGTCCAATTAAGTGACCCCGGGAGGGACGGCGGTATGCGTGGTCGCGTACCGCCGTAAATACCTGAAAGAACGGTAAGCAAAAGCGCTGCTTACCAGGAAAGAGCCCAAAAGGGGCATTGCGCTTGGAGGACTCCGGTGGCGTTCCGTTGGAGACCCCGGAGTCCTCAACACAGCGCTAAGGACGGCCACGGGGGGGGGGGAGGTTTAGTGCAGTAAAAATCCCACATAACCCGACGTCGCTCCCACGGCGTCGGGTACCTTTTGAAGGTTTCCCTCTCAAAAAAAAATGTAGTACAAAGTTACGTCACAGAAATTGGCGAAATTGTGATCGTTTTTACAAATCTGTAATTATCCATTCACTCCCAGTAAGACTTCAACAAACTATACCGAAGAAAAATGTAAAGAATTGCGAACCTTTAATAAACTTTTTTGCTAAGAACTGCTCACTAAGTTTCTCACAGCTGACACGACAAACCGAAGAAAAAAGCGGTTGATGCCCTCATTAAATTTTTCGCTTATTAAAAATTCCCCACGCCCGTCCGTCAACATCAGATAAGCAACTTTTTATCCCGAAACAAAAGTTATGTTCCGCGGGGCACCGATCTCCCCTTCGTCCTTTAGCTCGATAATTTGAGTGAGATTTTCTCGCAATTTAAGATAAACAAAGAGAGCGCTTACCCTTAATTGGAAAGCAGAGCGTTATTCAGGAAGGAACGTGACAAATAGACACCTCTTAACTTCTTTTCCACTTTCCTGCCATTCAGGGCTATATTGGTTTTTTCCGTATACCTGCTGGCCGAGTGCTTTTGTTTATTTAAGGGAATGGTAATGAGGATAACCTCGGTGTACATTTGACGTAAAACTAACCGTTTTTACGACAAACATTCGCCACCCTTACGAAATTCCCAGTCTTCAAACTAACCTTTTCACATTTCAACATAAGATATACCGAACATAGGCTGTTATGTAGCATTTTTACTATTATTATATTCACATAAATTATAAATGCATATTCAAGAATAAATGATCTTATCTTTAGTTTTACTACTTTATTACTGTACAATGAGCATAAAATATTGATAAGACCAACTTTAATATTTTAAAGAATTTAAAAACAACTCCTACTCGTATTTAGCAAATAATCATTAACAAACATTTCTTATAATGAGTGCGCCCCTATCCACTTGCGTAGTGTTCATATTTCTTACAAGAGTTCCCTCCTCGCTCAGTTCGTTAGCCCCTACACTATTTGAATATGAGAGACGACGTAAGTTTACATTTACGAACATAGAAAGGCCTAGAAATGTCTCGGAGATTTGTAACTTTTGAGCTATGAAATAAATGTACCTATGCTTATTCCATACTTAAAAAATTATATTTGAATGACTCCTTGAAACTCATATATTATTAAGTAGGTATTAGTTAAAATCTAACCCATGGACTGCACTAACCACTTTATATTATGCATTTATGTTACATGAATCTAGTAAATACATATAAACTTGCAACTAAAAACCTAACACTAAAGTTTGTATAACAATAAAATTGAAAACTTAAGGGGGAAAATAGAAAAAATATGAAAAAAATCAAGTTAGTAGGATCAAATTTAAATAACGCATAACCTAGGGAGGTTATGCTTCCGGCCACCGATAAATGTCTCGTGACCCTTTGAAATTCAAACTTATTTTATTAATTATGAAAATAAAATATTTGGAAAAAAAAAATGATTATTATATTCATATTAACTTTTAATCATGTTTTGATGAAACTCATTTTCTTTGTGAGCCGGTCGTCAAAAATTCTCTAAAAACCTTAAGACCGCCTTTACCTCAACTTTGCACACGTCTTTTAAATATTAAATTTATTATTTAATTTTTTATTTTAGGTTTAAAGACATTTATTCTCATAGAGACTTACATTAGTCACTTACATGAGAACAATAAAAAAGAATAACAAAATTTTAATTCGTTATGTTCGCCATTATAAGTTTTAGTACTCAGTTAACACATTCGTCTATTTTGTGTATTTTTTTAAAACGTATTCTGCAATTTTTTTTTTTAAATGTGTTAAATGAGTGTACATTTTTAATGTGTGCAGATATGTTATTATAAGACTGCGCTCCTTCATATGTTAATGTTTTTCTACTATAGGACGTTCTAATTTTAGGTAGGATAAGAAAGCTGGCTCTTCTAGTTCTTCGTTGTCCGAGGTGTTTTGTTTTAGTGAAAGTAATGTTGGAATGAATGTTTTTGTCAATAATTTTTCGAATTAAAAGACATGAGTGGTATATATATAGCTGTTGTATGGTCATAATTTTTGTTTCTCTATAGATTTTTGAGGTGGATGTTCGAAAAGGATATTGGAAAAGTATTTTTATGACTTTATTTTGGGCGGCTTGTAGGTTGACTAGTCTAGTTTTGGTAGCACTTCCCCAAAGTTCAATAAGGTATATAAGGTGCGGTTTGACAAGAGTGTTGTAAATGGTGTAACGTAAATTTCGTGGAATGCAACCTACTAACTTTCTAATAGAACCAGAGACAGACATTAGTTTGCTTCTTATGTGTTCAATTTGATAGTTCCATGTCAACTTATTGTCAATTCTTAATCCTAGATATTTTTCATTACTTTTTTCTTGTATTCGTATGTTATTAACTGTAAGAGGTTCGTGTGGTGGTATCAATTTATTTTTGGCTCTGAAAATGATGTATGATGTTTTAGATTCATTAATAGTTAGTAAATTTTGTTGAAACCAGATGGATAGTGTATTTAAATCTTTTTGAGCCTGATCAATAAGTGTATGTATGGATGAGCCGAAATAAAATAAACATGTGTCGTCAGCGTATAAGGTGATATGCCCGTGTAAGTCAAGTTCCTGGATGTTGTTTATGTAAACAAGGAAGAGCAATGGTCCCAAAATGGACCCTTGTGGAACTCCACATATAACAGGTAGTGCCTTACTTTGACCTTTGCCCACTTTGACTACTTGAAATCTATTGTTTAGGTAAGATTGGAACATTTTTAAGGCACTGCCATTAACCCCTATACTAGAAAGTTTTTGGAGAAGAAGTGTGTGACTTACGGTGTCAAAAGCTTTTTTTAAGTCAATATATATGCCTAGTGCTATATTTTTACTGTCAATACTGTGCTTAATTTTACTTACTAGATCAATTGTTGCAGATAATGTACTACTCTTTGGTCTGAAGCCATATTGTCGATTAGAAAAGAAATTAATTGTTACTAAATAATCATATAGTCTATTATATAAAATTCTTTCTATAACTTTAGATAGAACTGGCAGCACCGAAATAGGACGGTAATTGCCAGGATCTGTTTTGGGCCCTGACTTGTGGATAGGTGCGACTTTAGCAACTTTTAAAGTGTCCGGGAATGTTCCAACTAATAGTAATTTGTTGAAGCATTGTGTTAATTGAGTCACTATTTGATTAGTGGCACATTTGATTACTTTGGTGCTTATGCCATCAATTCCAATACTGCAATTATTGTCAAGATTTGCTATTATTTTAGTTATTTCATTAGTTGTACAAGTTTTAAAAACAGTTAAATCCGGCGTATTTTGGTTTGAAATTTTAGGTAAAACGTATGAAATATCATTTTGATGAGTTTTAGGAATATTGTTTGCTAATGATGGTCCTATGGTAGAAAAATATTCATTAAATATTTCACAGATTTGATTACAATCACATATATGTATATTATCTATTAAGAGTTTTGGAGGAACGCTAGCTTGTTTTATTTTATTATTTGACAAATTATTGATAAGTTCCCACATTTTTTTTGGCTTATTAATACACTTCACAAATTCTTTTAAATAGTAGGAATTTTTAGTCTTTTGTATGAGTCTTGACACATACGTACTCTTCGCCATGAAATCGGTCTTCAATTTATCATCATTATGATTTTTCTTTAGTTGAGCCCATAGGATATTTCTTTGTTGTATTTCATAGATTATTTCTTTGTTTATCCAATCGTCTTGTGGAAGATTTAATATTTTGGTTTTTAAAGTTTTACTTTTATCAATTAATGTTTTCATGTTATTTTCAAACTTCGTGTAGTCTTGACTTAAATTTTCAAACTCCGCTGTGGCCATTAAAGTTGTCAGCTTTTTATAATCTATTGCTTCGTATTGAGTACGAACTTTGGCTGGAGGCTTTGCTTTTTTTATTTCCAAATAAAGATGTTTGTGATCTGATAGTGGGGATTCAATTATAGCCATGTGAAAGACGTCTTTTTTTAAATTTGTACTGATATGATCTATAATTGATTTTTTAGTTGTAGAGTCTCTCGTACAATATTTTTCAGTTGTTTTATTCAAAAGTATGTGTCCAGCTCCTTGTAAAAGTTCTTTGTATTTTTTTGTTTTTTTGTCTTTTGCCAGTAAGTCTGTATTAAAATCGCCAAATACGATAGCTCTTTTTCTTTGTTGTAATTGTGACTCATATATTTCAAGAAAATCTTCATAATTTGTATTACCAGGGTTATAAACTACACCAACTTCTAACGCATACTTTTTCAAATGAACCCATAAGTAATTATTACCACCGGTATAGATCGATTCGGATAGACTAGCTTTTAGATCGTTGTGTGTATAGATTGAAACACCTCCCCCTCTTGAATCTATTCTGTAATTGAAATAATGCGTATAATTCGGGATTTGGAGTTCCAAAGCCTGATTTTCTGTACTGATCCAAGTCTCAGTCAATAAAATTACGTGTATATTATCAGACATAGATCGTAAAATGCACTTGAGCTCTTCGAATTTTCCTTTCTTACGTATACTCCGGGCATTAACATAGAGGAATTTTAGATGGGATTTATGGATTTGTATGTTTTGATAGTCGTCGAGAACTTGATAGGTGTTGGACTCACTGACAAGGACATGGTTTGTTTTTATTGTATTGTAGGTGTACCATTGATGTATTTTATGGTCAGATCGTCTTCACCATTACTCTTTCGAGATGCTAGTTGTTCTTTTAATTTCGTCAGATATTTCTGTTGCGCAGGCGTTTGATCTGAGAATATCTTCAGCTTTTCTGGTATTCTATCTCTATTACGCAATATAATTTTAGCAGGTATTGGACTATCAAAACATACTTTTATGCTGCGAGATTTTTGAGGGTTATATTTGCCAATTCTAAACATTTTAACTGGTTTCGGTATATTGGGATCGATCAAAGAGGTAATTTTTAAGACTTCTATTTCATCAGCGCTGGCAGAGATCTGTTCCGGCAGCCCAACCAGAACAATATTTCTTTCTCTATTTCTGCGATCTTGTACCTCACGAATTACTTGTTCATTACAATAAAGTTGAGTATCCGTGCTAGCAGAGCTATGAGGAGTCAGCTTATTAACATTGTCTTCAAATGATTTTATTTTATTATTTAGCTGCGTTTCTAAGTCTGTAATTTTATTTTTTATGTCCTTGTGCTCTGTGACCATAATAGTCGAAGACTTTTTTAAGATATTCAACTCCGTTTTAACTTCAATGACGTTATCGCGCAGTGATTTTGTGGTTTCCTCATTTGATTTTTTGATTTCACTAATCTGAGTCCGAACCTCTGCAATACTTTCCTGCATCTTACTCAAAATGTTTTCGTTTGATTCGACATATTTTTCTAACAAGGCACTAACTCTGTTTAGCTCTGAACGCATTTCTTTCAATTCATAGGAACATCCACAATCGCGGTCAATTGGTTGTTTTCGTTTGCGGAGCGTTATTTGCGGATCATCGGCTGTACAACTCATTTTCGATAAGTCCGGTTGCGATCCACCTCCGGTTGGCGTGCGTTTTTGTGGTGACCTTTGTACATTCATCATAATATTGCGCTTACGGTGGTCAACTGCAGTTCATCAATACACTGTATGCAAAGTTTATGCAATGCGCTCTTATGGACAAGTAGAACGTTTAGTGCGTATACTTGCGTGAAATACTGTACACAGCGTGCGGCGTATCGGTGCGGGAAAGAGTTAGAAAATAGCAACTGATTGTTTTCGCGGGGGTGAGGATGCGTCCCAACGCTAGCGCTAAGCGCGTTTAATTGTTTTAGATGCGCAGACGCAGAAAGAAAACGATGTAATAACCGATTAGCAATTAACACAAATTATATTCACTGGTAACTACTTAAAGATTTTTTTGCAACAACACTTGTGAGGAGAATGTAAGCACACGTCTGCTCTGAAAGACGAACGAACGACGACTTGGATTT